>JAVTVY010020542.1:0-70400 GCA_036873755.1 Hanleya hanleyi
ATGACAGAAAGAAGTTGTTATACATGTACATATAATAGCCTTGTGTTTTATACGCCAGTATGAAATATGCTAAATCACTTATCATTTTCTATATGAAGGCAAAAAATATGTAGTTATACCCGTGACTCCAGAGAATTGTTTTGTATGTGACAGTTAACAGGTGAACATTGTAAAGGGTCTATGGGTCAGCCCAGCATCCACTCTATGGTTCAGAAAGAGGCATCATGATGAAGCAAAGAGTTAACAAAATTATCAGAAGAATTTTCTCTATTAACAAAAATATGACACCGCCAACCATAAAACTATATTCCCACACAATCAAATGCCAACCAAAATTATATGTTACTTCGAAAACTAAGAATGGTTTTAGATTCGGGTGAATTATTTTTGTTGAAAGAGAAATTTCTCCGTACATGCCGTACAAATGCCCAGAAATTACCTGATGAGGTCACACAGGTCTTTTCGAAACAACAATAAAATTCCATTATTAAACTGTTAAATTAAATCTTTGCTTCGAATCTGAATGTTCGCCATGTGGAATGTAGACATGACGAAAACTTAAATTTTGGATTGAATTGAAAATTGAAATCAAGAAATTATTTCCAAACAAACATCAGATAACCTATTAGAGACTATCGCTTCTGAAAAACTGCTTTTATATCCTTCCATACCTGTGACCAATTCACTTTTTCCTGCGGGCCTAGACTAGAACTGTAAAATGATATAGATATTGTTTGATCAACCTCTCTATCTTCTTTCTTTAAGTAGGCCTCCCAGTTCTCGTAAATTTTCCCAATGTCTCTATCGACGTTGTACTCTGCCATTTGTTTATTCAAGAATGGCACTATCATGTTGTACTGGTGAATTTTGGGGTTGATGTCTTCGAAACGTGACCTGAAGTTCTTGGTGTAAGCCTGCCATCGGTTGAATTTCTCAGGTGTGAAGGGAGGTAATCCCAGCAAGTTTCTCTCCCTCGCCAATGTCTGTCGTGCCTTCAAGACCTCCTCTCTGTTAACAAATGCAAGCAAACGGTCATTCTCTGAGATAGACCCAAAGTAACAGGTGCTATGGAGGACAGAAGGAGACAATTAAAGCCAGACAACCAGAATGACATTCAATATACAGTAATTCCCCTAATAATTCGATAACCAGAAGTGCAGAAAAAAGGCTTATATATGAAAATATTCTTCATGGCACCAGCTACAAAGTGTTACATTTTGTCATTATATGACTTTTCTTCAATTTGAAAGAAGAATGGTATTGTTACTTTTTCTCTGTGTTTGAATCACAGGGTTGAAAAGTGAACTTAATACTGTGATTGAATTATTAGGGGAATTATATCCAGGTCCCAATCTAGCCCCTATCAGTGTACGATATTAGGGGAATTATATCCTGGTCCCAATCTAGCCCCTATCAGCGTACGATATTAGGGGAATTATATCCTGGTCCCAATCTAGCCCCTATCAGTGTACGATATTGGGGGAATTATATCCTGGTCCCAATCTAGCCCCTATCAGCGTACGATATTAGGGGAATTATATCCAGGTCCCAATCTAGCCCCTATCAGTATACGATATTAGGGGAATTATATCCTGGTCCCAATCTAGCCCCTATCAGTGTACGATATTGGGGGAATTATATCCAGGTCCCAATCTAGCCCCTATCAGCGTACGATATTTCTAGTCCCTATCAGTGTACGATATTAGGGGAATTATATCCAGGTCCCAATCTAGTCCCTATCAGCGTACGATATTAGGGGAATTATATCCAGGTCCCAATCTAGTCCCTATCAGCGTACGATATTAGGGGAATTATATCCAGGTCCCAATCTAGCCCCTATCAGCGTACGATATTAGGGGAATTATATCCAGGTCCCAATCTAGCCCCTATCAGTGTACGATATTAGGGGAATTATATCCAGGCTCCAATCTAGCCCCTATCAGTGTACGATATTAGGGGAATTATATCCAGGCTCCAATCTAGCCCCTATCAGTGTACGATATTGGGGGAATTATATCCAGGTTCTCACCAGTCTCCCTATCAGTGTACGAGATATTGGGGGAATTATATCCAGGCCCCAATCTAGCCCCTATCAGTGTACGATATTGGGGGAATTATATCCAGGCCCCAATCTAGCCCCTATCAGCGTACGATATTGGGGGAATTATATCCAGGTCCCAATCTAGCCCCTATCAGTGTACGATATTAGGGGAATTATATCCAGGTCCCAATCTAGCCCCTATCAGTGTACGATATTAGGGGAATTATATCCAGGTCCCAATCTAGCCCCTATCAGTATACGATATTAGGGGAATTATATCCAGGTCCCAATCTAGCCCCTATCAGTGTACGATATTGGGGGAATTATATCCAGGTCCCAATCTAGCCCCTATCAGTGTACGATATTGGGGGAATTATATCCAGGTCCCAATCTAGCCCCTATCAGTGTACGATATTGGGGGAATTATATCCAGGCCCCAATCTAGCCCCTATCAGTGTACGATATTGGGGGAATTATATCCAGGTCCCAATCTAGCCCCTATCATTGTACGATATTGGGGGAATTATATCCAGGCCCCAATCTAGCCCCTATCAGTGTACGATATTGGGGGAATTATATCCAGGTCCCAATCTAGCCCCTATCAGTGTACGATATTGGGGGAATTATATCCAGGTCCCAATCTAGCCCCTATCAGCGTACGATATTAGGGGAATTATATCCAGGCCCCAATCTAGCCCCTATCAGTGTACGATATTGGGGGAATTATATCCAGGTCCCAATCTAGCCCCTATCAGCGTACGATATTAGGGGAATTATATCCAGGCCCCAATCTAGCCCCTATCAGTGTACGATATTGGGGGAATTATATCCAGGTCCCAATCTAGCCCCTATCAGCGTACGATATTGGGGGAATTATATCCAGGCCCCAATCTAGCCCCTATCAGTGTACGATATTGGGGGAATTATATCCAGGCCCCAATCTAGCCCCTATCAGTGTACGATATTTGGACACTGCCATTGACACTGTACCCTTGCTGTAATTTTTGTTTTCAGAAATCCTGACTGAATAATTAGCTCTATATGACAGTCTGTTTTAGTTGCTGGAACTATTAAGACCAGTTTCAACACACTTTCAGGGAGAACTAAATTTTGCACCACCCACTCTTCCCAACTTAGCTCATTCGCGGCGCGTGACTTTGCCTGGCCCTCTCGGCGTTTTACCACCTCTGTTCTTTAATTCTAGATTAGGCCCTGGTACGTGTCTGGTTCAAATCATTATAGGGTTATTGAGTGGGTGATGGGTGATTATAAGAGATGGTCCATAGCATAGGACAGACAGTGTGGGGAGGCGGATAGTTCCGACTGGGGAGGGTGGGACAGGATACATCCCCTGGGTGTGATGCTTTGCCCAGCAGGAGGCATGCAATATCTCTTACCTTAAAGGTGAACTGAAAAGCTTTCCAATGTTCTGTTAAAATGTCATAAAACAAGAACTTCTATAGTTGTTACAAATACAGTTCTGTGGGTTATTGTTTCATTTTGGGTATATGAGAAGTCAAAACTTATACCACCAGAAAACGAGAGCCAGAACTTTTAGAAACGTCATCGCTTGCCTCCCGTTGTTTTTGGAATGTCATGATGCTATAGTGGTCCTCGCTCATTCATCCGACGTAGCATGACGTCACATTTAAATAAAACTTCAATGAAGGAGACCGCTATAACGTCATAATGTTCTACAAACCAAGAGAGACAAGCGATGCAAGTTTTCAAGATGGATTTATAACAGGATAACTTAAATATTGTTAATAGTACAATTTGCAAAATATATTTTTCCAAAAAACGTATAAAAGTTATGTCACATAAGACAAGATGCATAAGCAACATTTCAGATAAAATTAAAAGCTTTGCAGTTCACCTTTAAGGAACAACAGCTTAACTATTTAACCAATGATATAGCTCTAATACCTGAACCATTTTTCCTCAATCAGGCACACATGTACCCATACAGTACCCACATCAAAACCCGACAGTGAGCCCCCTCACCATACCTTGGTGTACTTCGTAAAGCCGACTAGTTAGATAATTAATTTTCATTTTCAATTTAAGGTGCCTGCATAGTAGGCTTCTTTAGCGTGTGATCATCCTACCTGATCTCCCTGTCCAAAGCAATCCATGCTGGCGCAAACCCATCATTGATGAGTATCTTGTTGAGGTTGTGCGTGGTCGAGTCGACAAATGGATTCCTGTCGAAGAGGGAGACTGGTTTCCCCTTGCCAGGCAGATTATCAAAGTCTTCTTTCTCCATGGCCTCCTTGATGATCTATGAAACCTCTACAAAGAGTAAAATGTTTTGTTTCTGGTCAGTGTGCATGCCATTTCAAATCATGCAAATTGCCATTCTTACGCAAAGGACCTGGTACAGTTTAGTGAGGTGTTGGCCCCCATGAGGTGTGGTTTGGAGCATTGAAATGAAATGTCGCATACGAAAGAAATTGTTCAGTTAGTTTATAGTATATTATTTTTGTCATATGGTCTGAGTATTTTCCATGCCCTGGGTCGTAGACCTTTTGAATAACAGCATTGTGTAGAGGATTTGTGCAAAATCATCTATTTCAATGTGAATTACAGCACCCTTTTCTCTTCATAAACATATGAAGCCAATCCAGAACCAAGATAAACTTGACCTTCCAATATTGGTCATGCGAAAAGTTACTTGTTGCCCGAAACCGCTTTTGGTTCTAGACTGGTTTCATATGGCTACAAAGAGAATGGGGTGTATTTTTCACCTCGAAACAAAGGTTTTTGGACAAATACACCATTTCAAGATGTTGTTACTCAAAATCCCTAAGACCCAGGGTTTGGAAATTACTCAGACCATACGACAAGATAATATTTTTTAAGCCGACAGAAAAATTTCTTCAGTTTCGTATGCAATATTTCATTTTGGCACTCCAAACCACATTAAACCATGCCGGGTCCTTTTGATAAAGTTACATGTATCTCCTTAAGTGGCTCATTTTACCTGGTTACCTACCATTATCATTTTACTGTGAATATCCATAGATTTTATCAAGAGAAAAACATGAACAAATTTGTTAGTTTTTACCCCTCGGCCAACTTTGGCCTAGGGGTATTGTCGTCATCATGTACGGCTGTCCGTACATCCGTACGTCCGTTACCGCGATATCTACAGAACCGTTTCATGCATGGCAACCAAACTTGTTACATCTATTTATCTTCACGTAAATCAGAAGCCTATCGAAAATGAGTCATCTCGGACAATATTTTGCAGAGTTATACCCCTTTTTACAAATAAAAATCCATTTATGATTTGTTATTGTGATAATTTCAGAACTGTTCCATATACAACATCCTAACGTGATACAGTTGTTTCTCTTGACCTGAAGTAGATGCCTATCGAAAATGAGTGGTCAGAAAGTATTTTGCAGAGTTATGCCCCTTGTCTAATAAAATCCACTAATTCCCATGTTAAGTTTGTATACTATCACATCACATTATTTATTTATTGGATGACTGATTTATTCTCTTACACAATGCGAAGAATGCCTGCAAATCTGTTTTGAAAATGACACTAGATGCCTATCGAAAATGAGTCGTGTCAGAAAGTATTTTGCAGAGTTATGCTCCTTGTCTAACAAAATTCATTGAAGTTATTGATCTTTTTCCATTAAAGTTCCATTAACAGTTATTCATCCCTCCCAAAAAATGGACTGCTAACCATTCCCCCACCTGATTGATCTTATTCTACTAATATGATTCACTCATCTTGTTCCACTAACAAGTTTTTTTTATCAGTAATTATAATAAACAAAATTTATTCACAACATGATTTGTAGTTTTACTTTTTTGTTTTGCTAACAACCTAACCTAACAACACTTTTTAGTTGCCACACGTCATTTTATATTCCCACCGCTTAAATGTTTCCCCAAATTTGGCTCTCTTCTAATGATTTCTATTTCAGCAATTTTAGTTGTGTTTACCAAGATATGACAAACATATATCTATAGTGTATGTATTTATTCCAGAAACAAATTAATTCAAGGGGAGGAAAACTTTTTTTTTTTTTCGAAGAAAGTACACTTACAATACCAGGGGTAAATATTTCTTCCCACAAGCCAATCAATTGGTAGAGACACCCTTACATTATAATAGCTGGGGTTCAGAGCCGAGGGGTTTCGATAGCGCAGCTTCATGTTTATTTTTCTTAACATGCTCATTATAAACCAACAATCCAGTCCACAATTTGTTGATAAAATTAACAAGAGCCCAAAGGGCTTCAATATACGCCCGTATATCTGGAATTACATTGGTCCAAATTTCAAGGTTGTTTAATCGCCTTGATTCCAATTGGTAGCTAGCAATCCGGAAAAAGGTCTACAATTTTGTGCTTCTGAGAATGTAACATATCACATCTAAAATTGAATGATAAACTAAAATGAGTTTAACTCTTGGAAACTAGGTGACCTTGGAGCAAGAACCGAGAGCTCACATATCCCACAATGAAATCGACAATAGTCAAACACAAGAAAATAGTACTTTTCCTGCAAATGGATTTCTTTCAGACGAGAGAATTTTTCATGAAGGAAGATGAAAATGATGAAGTAAACCTTTGATCTCGAGTTGATAAACGGGTATGAAGTTCATAAAGGACCCCTCTCCACGTTAAACTAGTAAATGTATGGTTTCTATTTCACAACAGTTTATTAAATGTAGCTGTTTCAAACATGGGAGACAACTCCACAGGACAAATGCCATATACATGTAGGGGAGAGAACTCTGAATATTCCAACCTAACACATAGTCAGCTAAACTTGATTCAATTCTGGGGGACTGTGACCTTGACATTTGACAAATTGATGTATGTCTCCTCTTCGCCATGCGAGTAAGGTATCTGATACCATTCCATACCTTGAAACTAGAGATATCGTATGGATGAATGGACAGAACGCAACATCGCATTACATGACCTCGTCTTCGACAGGCATATGAAAATGTGACTTAATGATTTCCTAATTTTGGGGTCACAGTGACCTTGACCTTTGACCTTGACCTAAACTTTGGTGCATGACACATCGTCTTCCGTCAATGCATCAATGGACACAAAAAAAATCACGATTTTTATGAATTTCATGATTTTGGGGGTCACCGTGACCTTGATATTCAGCCCTGACCTACATTTTGGTACGTGACACATCATGTCCCCGTAATGTATCTACTGACACAAAAAAAAAGTACTTTTCAAAGATTTCTTGATTCTGGAGTCACAGTGACCTTGACCTAAATTTTGGTTCATGACAAACCATCTCCCCGTAATTTCTCAATGGACACGAAAAATCAAGATTTTTAACAATTTCACGATTTTGGGGTCACAGTGACCTTGACATTTGACCTTGACCTACATTTTAATATGTGACACATTTGAGTCCCCCTAATGTATCTACTGACACAAAAAATGTTATTTTTAATAATTTCCTGATTTTTGGGTCACAATGACCTTTGACCTTCGACGTTGACCTATATTTTGATACGCAACACTTCATTTCCCTCTATTGAATCCACTCACAAGAACTTAGAAATTTATGATTTCCTGATTTTTCATTCACACTGACCTTTGACCTCTGACCTCGACCTACATTTGGCATGCAACACATCGTTTCCCCCTAGGGCATCCACTCGCCAAAAATTAGAACTGTAGATGGAAAACTATCAATGATTTCCTGATTTTTAGGCAACAGTGACCTCTGACCTCGACCTGAATTTCGGTATGCGACACATCGTCTCCACCTGATGTATCCATTCACAAAAAATTGCAACTGTGGATAGAAAACATCCAGAGATATAGACCGGACACGAACACTTCACTGATTTCCTGTTTTTCAGGCCTGGAGTGACCTTTGACCTCTGACCGCGACCTTCCTTTTTGTACGCGACACATCATCTCTCCGTAGGGTATCCACTCACCAAAAATTGGAACTGTAAATAGAAAACTGTTCCAGATATAGACCGGACACGGGGGACGGACAGACGGACGGACGGATGGACGGACAGACGGACGGAAATCGCCATCACATAATATGTCCGCCTTTTTGGCGGGCGTATAAAAATGAAATAGACATTCAGAGAACTCGTATGTCTCTGCCTGCAAAATAAAACTAGGCTCATGGGCTGCATGCATTACAACGTCGTTGCTGTAGACACGGGTTGGTGTCATGCTAAAAAAGATCCAGTATCTCGGAAATAAAACACAGGAACGTCAAACTTAACACTTAATTTGGGTTGCCCTGGTGCAATTAACCGGTCAATATTTGAATAATACACGCAGGAAATAACCTCTGATTGCTTAATTGTATGCCCCCCATTCCGCTTTAGTCCAACACTGCCCGGCCATTGTTCTGTTCTGTCATTAACAGAGATCCAACGTGGACAAATATATTTCCCAGTCAGTCAGGTTTGAGGAACCAAGGGTCATAACTCTTGAAAATATAACCGAAATGCAGAGAAACTTCATGCTGCATAACTATTGGGTAGTTATCATGCAAATTTCATAAATGTCCATATAATATTAACCGAGATCCAGCCCAAACAAGTCCCAATTAACAAACATTTCAAGAACAAAAGGGCCATAACTCTTGAAATATACGTGAAACACGGAGAAACTTCATGCTGCACAACTACAAAGCACTGGCCACATATCATGCAAACTTCATAATTGTCCATACAATATTAACCAAGATCCAGCTCGGACAAGTCCCAATTCACGGAGATTTCAGGAATAAAGGGCCATAGCTCTTTAAAAAAAAAAAAGAAACTCGGAAAAACTTTACACTGCACAACTACGAGGCACTGGCCACATTTCATGCAAGTTTCAATCCTGTCGATCAAATATTAACCAAGATATTGCGCGGAAGAGAAATTCGTCCGGACAGACGGATGGACAGATGGGCAAAGCGATCGCTATATGCCCCTCAACGTATGCTCTAATTAGAGAGGAGGGGGGGGGGGGGCATAAAAATGTTAAACATTTGTGAAGTGCTTTTTTTCTCTGATTTCAAAACTTTTGAAAATTTCTCAAACAGATTGAAGTTGACACCGGGTTGGCATCAATATTTCATCTACTAATACTCAATTACATGTTTGCGAAGTTTGAGCTTGATGTGATTTACTATTTTCAATTTTGAAAAGTGATACAATTTCTTACAAAAACAACAATGTCACACTACAATTCTAACCGACCCTTAAGGGCGTAGATCACGATCATTTCTAAACTATCACCTTCAGTAATAACTTGTCAGGCTATGGACCTTTTTGGTCGAATTTTTAGGTTGATAACCCGTGTCATTTATCAAGAATATGATTTTGAAAATGGCAATCTCTCTCAGGCACGGCGGAAGCAATTGGTGATTGGGGGGGCCACTATCATAGCACAAATAGGCGAGGGTCCAGGGGCCGGCCAGGGTCCAGGGGCCGGCCAGGCCCCGGCAGCTCTAGGGGTTTTAGATGGCCGGAGACGCATTCTAGCGTATTTCCGAGTAATAAAACAAGAAATCTTCACATGTATAAACTCTATTTGTTTTGCCTGTTTTGTTGTTTCTCGTAACATTTTTTAAAAAATATTTCTCATCCAGAAAATGAGGATGTTCGGAGTAGAAATAATTTAAATATTAAATATATATCATTTAAATTGAAAGGTTCATTAAGCTTTGACCATGTCACCAACACAGATGTGTTCTACTTGGAAGTCGAACACAGGTCAAATTATGAGCCATCCTCCGTAATGCAGTTCTGTATACTCCTATCTCCTACTAGACCCTGTAGACAGATTAGGGCTGTACAGTTATTAATGAAACTGTCCGTTTAAAATATCAACCAATGAACAGACTTTGTTTTAGGGCAATACACTACCTTTGTGGGATCTCGGTATTTAGATGAATGCCCAGTTTATGTAGAGAAGAAGCCAAAAGACAAACTCTTTGAAGTTCGAGAGAAAACAACATGAGGGCGTTTCTTAAAAGAAAAAATTTCTCGGCTAGCCTATAAAAATCTGACTTCAAAGCAAGAGAGAGAGAGAGAGAGAGAGAGTGAGAATTAATCAGACAAAATGCTAAGTATTCAAATTAATAACTTAGTAATCCGACACATTAAAACACACACACATTAAAACTTATGCAACACACCAATTTCTCTCAAATAACCTAAGATACAGTCCTCCCTCACCCGACCAAAAAGATCTTCCAAAGTAGTCGATCGGTAAAAAGAATCTCTTACAATCTTAAAATCTATACAGTCGATAAGAATATACTTCGCTGTCAGATCTTCGTGGCATGGAATGTACCTTGGGACTGGCTCTTTTTGTAGTAAATGTTCGTGAGCTAATTGCGTATGGCCGATTCTACATCGCCTGATCATGGCTTGATCGAAACATTTCTGGCTGTTCAGAAACGTTTCTGGCTGTTCAGATGAGTATAGCCTACAATATTTTTTAACTCGTGAAATTCGTTATTATTAACAGCATCCCATAAAGATTGAAACAGCTTTCTCACATAAGTTCAGATAGAGGGTCTGAAAGCAACCAGATGGAGACATTGCCTGGCGCTTAATTCGTTCAAATACGGGCTTGTTCGGAGAGGTCAGAAGCTCACGCATATTTCCGACTGAAGTGACTGATATTTGTTGCGGTGCACAAGCTGTCCTTCATGGCTTGGATTTGGCAGATGAACCATGACTTAATTGGGATGATGGAAGGAGCAAGGATGCTCCTCATGCTTATTGGAAAGTAAAATCTGCATTCAATACAGATATAGGTTTTTCACTTTATCATTGTTTTTTTTATCTGTCTCTGCTTTTTTTTCTTAACTTTCTTTTTTGTCGTTTTTTTTTTTGGCTGAAAATATTGGGGGGGGGGGCCATGGCCGCCCCGGACCCCCCCTGTTCCGCCGTGCCTGTCTCTGATGAGCCATGCATCCCATGGTGGCCATGATGCTTTTGTGTAAAGTTCATTTACATATTTTCAAGGGGTTGACAGTGAAGTCGGTGAGACGAAATAAGTTGAGAACAAGAATGAATGGATTGAAAATAATTTTTAAACGGAAACTGGATAAGGTCTTTTTGGCCTGATGTCGAATGGGAGAGGGGGGATTGGGGGTGGAGATGGGAAATATCCCTGGAGGTTCATATCTACCGTAAGGTATTGATAAGGTAGCCTTTTGTTGGAAGTGAATACGGATTTATTCATGAGAATACCACATGCATAATCTCCTGTCCATGGAGACCCCTTCGCTATCCACCCATTGAATCTGAAAGGCCCAATTTTTTTTCCATAGTAGGCTCCAGTCCTACTCACTTTGGAGCGGGTGGTTGGATGGGTTCAAGTTCCTGTTGCTTCAATGCATTTTGCTGAGAAGCAACAGGAACAATGTGATGTCTAGCACTGTAATATCACTTGTCTTTATTGCACCATGTATTAGCGGCCTGTCTGTGTCTTGTGCGCTGTCCTCGATGTTTTAGGTTTTGGGTGGTGCTTAGTTGCTTCGTCGTGATATAGCTGAAATATTGTTAAAAATGACGTTAAATTCTATTCACTCACTCACTCACTCATTTTGGAACAGCTATACACATAAATGGTTTGAATTGTTGTGGCAGATATCGATGCTTTATTTTTATCCTATTTTGAGGTGTCTAGCCAACTTTTGTATGAAATTCAACCTGTTTTGAAGAACTCCATAAATGACATTGTCATTGCCCCATAATTACATGGAAATAATCATGATCTACTCACTTAATTAAAAAAAAAAAAAAAAAAAAATAACGATGCCGTGGCTCCAATCCCAGAAGATTATTCAAGATGCCAATATGTGTCATATGTGTTGTTGTTGCAATATGCCATTTTTGGTTTTATTCGTCAAAGTTCACCATATGCTTTGCTAATCTTTGGCGTTTGCATTAATTTTCAAGTCCATTGTGTTCCCTGAGTAGCCTATAGGCGCAACCTGTTCCGTACTTTTCAAGTCAAACACAGTTACGGTCAAATCTGCGGACAAACGGTAAGCGCAACGTCCATGTTAACTGCCCGTGTAAGCAAGGCACAATTCTCTTTGGATTAAAATACTGCCTGTGTTCTCCGAAATAAAAATTAGGAATCGTTGAACTTGTTCTGGTTTCGTTTTCGACAGGACATAGCTTCGCATAGCTTTGGAATTGGAGCACTCGACACAATCTCGGACAATATAGGACATTAGTATTATGACTCCACGGAATAAGCCGAGCAGTCGCGAATGGAATTGGAGATGTTGCCAGACATGTACAGTCGATCTCATCAAATCGTGTCACTGAAGCATGTGTCAGTGAAGTTTGTTTTTATTTATCCATCAGTTTAGCCTTTAAGTGAAGCATGCGCAAATCAAGTGTTGAAAATTGGGGTCTTCATAACCCAGAGTGAGATCGAACGAGAGTGAAACGAGATACACACGTGGACAAAATGATAGGAAAAGTGCACACACTCGCCCCGGCAGCACTGGCCAGTCTGCGATATCACGCGCCTCACATTCCCACGTTTATTTCTGATTGAACGATGGGCAGTCGTGCACGATACGCAAGTTCTTCAAACCACTGTTGGCAGTTTGGTATTCAATTTGAACCACGTTCACATGTCCCTTGAAACACAAACCTTACACCCGAGATAGTTGCACGAATGTTACAGACACTTCAGCAAGTAGGCGCCTAGGTATGAGGTTGGGTTTGGAAATCTTACATTAACATACGAGACCATCAACCAACCACCATGCCATGCTAGGGTCGAGCCCCCGGAAATTGTGTCAGTGCTCAAAATGGTATTCGTTTCGACAACTTTGACAAAGTTTACTGATGAGAAAAACCACGATTTTCACGTTCGTAGACTACTCCAAGTCTTCTCCAAGAATTTAAGGTAAATTTTACACAAAACAACTCTGTAGAAATAACGAACAGCGGCTATAGTCTCCACTACCCACGTGAAATTGCTACAGGGATAGATGTATAATACGCCCAACAAATATATTTTTAAGTATAGCCTCATACGCGCATTAATCTGCCAAACGTATGATATGATCATAAATAACACAAAACATCTAAATAAAGTTCAAAACAAGCCACCGACACAATTTAAATTAGTACTTGGGCCATTTGGTTGAAAAAAACTTGAAAGAAACTTGAACGAATTGATTACAAGCTTCAGCGGATGTTGGACAGGGGAGTACTTCGGACGACCCTACTGGGCAGCCTAGGCCAAATTCAAGAAGACTTTATGAGGGATCTCTGCATAGATCCCGATCCCTAACGGGATCTGCATCTGCATAGATCCCTAAAAAAATGCAGCATAACTGCTAGCTGGATCAGGCCTCAATTTAATGAGTGCTGATGGTAACCTCTCAACAGGTTACCATGAATTCTACACTGGTAACCTGTGGGAACCTATTGCATAATTATTAAACTAATGTCAGATTATTAGTCAAAATTATGGGGACCTGAAAATAGGTTACCACTATTTTTCATATGGCAACCTCCAGGCAACCTGAAAACAGGTTACCACCTTAAATTGAGGCCTGTGGATTATAGAAGATTTTCAGTTTAATAGAGGCTATAAGGAAAGAGTATCATAATATGTTCTTGGAATATAGAAGGAAAGTTATCGGTAGACCAACTCATGGTATTCAAGAGTATACAAAGTTTCAGATTCATCCAGTGAAATCTGTGAGACTGGAATATACTATATACTGAAAAAGTCCAAGTTCAAAACGTCATACGAAATATGACAAAAATTTATATTTCATCTAATAAATACAATATGCACATCCCCGAACCATATTAAACATGTCTACTAAGTTTCAGAATCTTCTGATGAAAACTGGGGGAGTAGGCCGAGTTGATTGCATCGTTTTCCCTTATGTATCATCTTCATTTTATCAAGCCAATTTCTACATTCCCATTTTGAACCTGCCTTGATATATCTGACCACCTTCAGTGTTCAAACTATGAACGAGAGACGAACCAATCAGAACCTACCCACCGTTTATGTGTACAGGGGGACATCATTCTCAAGTAGCTAAGTGGGAACATAGAAATTGACTTGGTTTAATGAAGATGTTTATGTATCCACAGACACAAAAACTCATCATATTAACAATTTCCTGATTTTGGGGTCACAGTGACCTTGACCGTTGACCTACATTTTGGTGACAAAACGTGTCCCCCTAATGTATCTACTGACATAAAAGTGATTATTAATAATTTCCTGATTTTCAGGTCAGTGACATTTGACCTTGACCTAAATTTTGATATTTGACATCTTTTCCTCCTATTAAATCTACTCACAAATTTGAGCAAATTCAATAATTTCCAGATTTTTCGGACCTCAACCTACATTTGGTATGTGAAACATCTCCCTCTAGGGTATTCACTCACCAAAAATTGAAAATGTAGATAGAAAACTGTCAATGATTTCCTGATTTTTAGGCCACAGTGACCTTTGACCTAGACCTCAATTTTGGTATGCAACATATTGTCTCTACCTAGGGCATCCACACACAAAAAAATTGCAACTGTGAATAGAAAACTATCATAGATATATAGACCAGACATGAATAGTTTGTTTTGTCAATGTTTTCTTGATTTTCAGGTCAGTGACCTTTGACCTCTGACCTCGACATCCAGTTTAGTACGTGACACATCGTCTCCCCCTAGGGTATTCACTTGCAAAAAAACTGGAACAGTAGATAGAAAACTGTCCCCGATTTTGAACGGACACGAACAGACAGACAGACTGAAATTGTCATCACATACATGTACATGTAATATGTTGGCGGCCATATAAAACTAAATCATGGTATTTGGTCTGCTTCTTGTACATTGTATTTGTTGTTGTAATCCACAGATAGGATGCAGTTGGGGCGCAATTAGGGCGCACTCTCAGGAAAATAGCATGAACATAATGACACATGTACCGTACTGGTAGGCACAGTTGGGGTGCAGATAAGGAGCAGTATCTTTTTTTAGCAAAATCTTTTGTTCAAATAATAAATTATTAAAAGTATCAAAGTCCAAATGTCATATTAATGAATTTGTAGCCCAGAATAATCATGCAGTTTGAATTTTTGGGTAAAAATTAGACAGTTTAGTTAGAGTTTTATGAATACATGCATGCATATACCTATGTGATTACTAGCTATATGAATGTTTTTTTGGTGAGAAAAATTCCAGAAGTCCAGGTATACCGGGCCAGGGGTCGAAATGTTTTTTGAGAATTACTTGTCACTGTGACAGGTAACTATTTTTTTTACTTGTCACCCTGGTACTTCAGCTTGTCACTTCTACTAAAAAAATTTTCACCATACTCTCATCATATATTCCGACCAGTCTCTCCATTTTCCAGGCATTGGAGAATTTGAACACACGTTTTTTTTCCCCGATCGCGAGACATTTATGACAGCGACAAATTTGTCTCCTTCCTTTAGCTCTGCATTGCCAAGATGAATGTCTTTACTCCCTGATGTTAACTCAGTGGGCTCATTTCTGCCACCAGACTGTTCCACTATTAGGAAGTTCAAAGTAAAATGTCAACAGAACGTTCAATTATGAGATTAAATTTGCTGGAACGATATTTTCTTAAGGATCATAACAGCAGGAGGGTTTTATCAACTTTTTTGTGGGTTACCCAGATTAAAAACTTGACTTTGAAAAATTGAGTTTTTGGGAAATTTTGAAACACGCGCGAATACTGAGTTATAGTGAATAAATACATGTATTGTGTTCTTCAAGCGATAAGTCGAGTTCCCAAATGAATATGTTGAATTGTTCTGACAAATTATCAAGCAAAATCATTGTTTTTGTTGTTGTTGTTGCCTTCACTCGATCAACTCGTGAGTGTTAGACGTTAGCACTTGTCCGCTTGTCTGGAGCAAGTAAAAATCGGCACAGGCAACACGACGTTCACGTTAGCTGCCCGTGTTGACAAGCACGATTTTCTTCCGATTAAAATACTAACTGACGACGTTTTATTGAGCTCTTATTCTCCGAAATAAAACGTAAGAATCAATCAGCTTGTTCTCGTTTCATTTTCGACTTGAAGTTGCCAGGCATGAATAGTCGATAGAAATCTAGGCCGATTGCAGTAGATCGTGCCAGTCAATTCGTTTACTTCATCCATTAGTTTTGCCTTTCAAGCGGATCGTGTGCAAATCTAGCGGGAGATTAATCCTGCATGGAGTTTGATGTACCCGAGCTCTCGTGTTGTATGGCAGCGGGCTGAATGACGAAGTGAACAGAATGTCCGATGTATAAATAAAACGAAATTCAACAACTGTTTCCAGGAAGACAATTCAGTCATGTTAGGCCTGTATTAGCTCGCAATTCAGTATTTTTAGGACAGAATAGTTACTTGTCGCAGCGACAGGTGGAATTTTAATTTAGTTGTCACTTGAAAAAATGACTTGTCGGCGACAGGTAGACAGGCGTTATTTCGACCGCTGCGGGCTCACTCTGAATTTTGGGTAAAATGGTTATGTCCACAGGGCGCACATAGGGTGCAGTCTAAAGTTTGGAATAAACATCAATGTTCACAGGGCACAAGTGGGGTGTAGTCTGAATATCAGAGAAACTGAATCTGATTTGGGATTTGAACCAGCCACCAGTTTATCAGTATTATACCATTTACTGCAGTGGAACTCTCCCTCCGATACTGAAGAATGTTATGGAGGGGAGACAAGCCCTAGTGAAGCGTGTACGTACAAGCCCCAACTAACAGGAGGCGCAGTCTGAATATCAGAGAAACTTTCAAATTATTAAAATAAGGCGCCCTATCTCCTGTTTCTAGGGCGCATTCCTGAAGGGCGCAATTAGAGTGCAGCAGGGTGGAGGAGATGAAGAAATAGGGCGCAGTAGATAGACAAGGTGCAAATGGGGCAGTGCACAGATGTAGCGCGCGCCATAAATAGGCTGTGCGCTATGTTTCCATGAGGGATAACTCAAAGAATGTTGGTTTTATACCAATTGTATTAAACTACTGTATTGGTTTTCAGAAACGATGGATAGATTTGGTCTGTGCGAAAGAAAAAAACTGTTTTTCTTCAAAAAAGTGAACAGCTCTACTGGAGCGATATATGTTCTGTATTGCATTATTACCATCATTGGCAGGAGCTTTTTTTCACTCCCCTGAAATATAATTAAGAGGAGCTAAGGGGTGCGAGAGTGATCATTCCTGCTAAAACAAAAGCACTGCAAGTGTCTGTGAAGAATATTTTAAAGGGGTCCCAGAGCCTGATCTAGACTTTCAGTTTGGTCACCCATACATGATGCTGATCGATTGTGGTAAGTTATAGTGAAATAGGCCGCGATGTGGGAATGTCGAAGCCCAAGGAAGCTCTGGGATTTTTAAATGGCTACATTACCACCATTACTGTTGGTTTCAGCATGTTCAGATAGGGAATTTGTTGGGGGGAAAAAAAAAAAAAAAAAAACATCTTTCGGGTGCCCAAATTCATGGCGCCCAAACCAGTTATAACGGCCCTGGGTACCATTCACATTTTACCATGATAAAGAATTATCACATATGTCATTCTCTTCGGAAAAATTCTGTTCGCTACAAGCTAGAAATAAAATGCAGTATACACTCAAAGGCCACTTCTGTCAAGTCAAGGGTAGGTACAGAGATTCATGATACTGCTCGATTTGACTAGTGAAGATGATGAAGATGAATGAATACATACTGCGTCTTATGTTTTTTATCGCTTGTTTGTCCTTGACCACAAGAGCATCTTCATGCTGTACTGCCAATTTCTGAATTCTGTGTTCGTTGATACTCTCCGTTGCCTTGGCAACATGGTGCTACTGGTATTGACGCGGTCGCTGGCTGGGAGTCCCATATCCAATACCCTATAAAAGACCAATTCCTCCAATAATTCAATCACAGCTAGGGAGTGAATTTCCCACCATAAAATCTGGGAGTGATCAAATTTATTAGAACAGGAAGTTGAGAACCTAGTTCAAAATCATGCAGATAATCCACTGTTTCTTTGTTATTTCAATGATTTTTAGAGGGTGATAAAATATGTTAGAACTATGTTAGATTGAATGTTGTTCCCAAAACTGATCGAGGTTTGATAGGTAAGCTTATATAAACAATTAATCGATATATACATGTATGATTCATATTTGCCAAGCTTGAGGTACATGTACACGTGAAATTTGGTTCCACAGCCCTATACTGGAGTTCTAGCAAGGACATAAAGATCTCCATCTATTTTGTGGTGTTTGGGCCACTGTGACATTTGGCCAAATTTGTTCAAGGGGTGAAACTGAGCTGGAGCCAATTGGTCAAAAGCTCCGGCAGCCATATTGGATTGATGACAACCTTATAAGGGAGCTTCTTGGAATTAGGGCATGAGTTCCTTGATAGGAGTGGCATATGCCGGTGATCCAAATGGGATACATCATGCCCAGTGTAGTGTTCTGATCAGCATGGAGAGGAGTTCCATTTGGAATGGCATATGCTATTTCCTCTGTGCTATTGTTTTGGGTGCTATATGCCATCCTTTCTTTGGTGAGTTCGAAAAAGGATGATAGGGAGTTCCTAGGAGTTCCAACTCGGCGTACCATGCTGTTCCGTTTGGAATACCTTATGCCAGTTCCTAGTATGCCCCAATTTCAAGAAGCTCCCTTCTTAGATAGGCCTATAGATGTATCTCTGGAATCACTGAACTGATCGAGCGGTTCATGTTGACAAAGTGTACTGCATAATTCTGGAAGAACCTTATTCTACAGTGTACAAACATTCAACATTGGTCTATAGAAATGAATTCCTTCAACTTAGATATTGGGCTATTAGTGAAGAAGAGTACCTCAAAGTCCAGATATTGTCGATGTTGAGGAGCTGTATGTCTGATGTCAAAGATGATCTGAGCTTCTTCCTTCTTCAACTCTGCCTCACCTGCAGTATTCAACGTACTCTGAAAATGATGTGAAAGGACACTATTACAATGTATATATGGTAAATATGTAACTCCAAATACATATATGACTATTTAAAAATCTCCATCTTCAGAGTAAAAGTTGATATTTTTACCCCTGAAAATGAAGAATAAATACATGTACTTTTGCATAAAATGCACTACTTGAACATGTTGAAAATGGTGTACTTTATTCAACCCTACCATACTTTTGGATAGGGAATCTGATTTGGGATTTGAAACAGTCACCCTCAGAGTTTGTAAGGTATGAAAGGATACTTAAATGGTAATTGGAAACACTGGGCGTCCGTCGTTCCGTAATTCCATTACACATTTCTTGTCTGACCAATAACTCGAGAACATTGAACTGATCGACTTCAAACTTGGACAGCACCTTGACATTGGCGAGAGGATGGTTGAGATTGCTTTTCAGTTACTTGTGGTCGCCATCAGTCATCTTGCATTGTCAGCTGTTGGATCTTTACACATTTCTTGTCCAACCAGTAACTCGAGAACTATTAAATTGATCAACTTCAAACTTCGGGAGTTTCTTGACATCGGCGAGAGGACAGTTGGGATTGCTTTTCATTTACCTGTGTAATCATGGTAATCCAGCAGCCATCTGGAACCCACTCTACTTTATCAGTATTATAACATCAGATTGTTTGCACATGGTATTTACTGACACAGAACTTTCCCTCTAATACTGAAGAGTGTTACAGGAGGGGAGACAAGTCCAAGCAAAGTCTGTGTACATGTACAAGCCCCACCTGTAAAACACAAGCCAATGACTCCTAGTTGGCAGATTTCATTATAATAGGGGCCAAATTGTCCCTCTCAAATCCCTCCAAAAAATTTCAACTATGTTACAAGATAATTTGATTTTTAGATGACGACAGATCTTAACATTCTAAATCAAATAATAAGGGGATAATTTATACCCCAAAATCAAATATATCAGAACTTGTGTCCAACCTGGTCAATTTAGCTCAATATTAACATGGCAGAACAACTCACTCACTTCTTGCCAGTTATACTATGAAAAGTGAAAAACTTTTGAACATAGTTTACAAACTGGAATGCATTCCAAGACCTGTAATATTTAAACAGATGATTTGGAGTTGTAAAGCATAAATTTGAGATGAAAACAAAGTGCACAATGCATCATTGAGTGATGGACAGACACCGTTTTTTTAACTTTTTTTCTCTATTTGCAACAAGTATAATTTTGTCCACCAAGCTGAAGATATTGATTTGCCTGGAGTTGTATTCCATAAATCCAATCAGGTTTCACCTATTTGCCGATTCGTTAAGATTTTAGAAGAAAGTTATTGTTGTGTCTAATGTTACATGTGGACAGACATTGTGTAACATTAGCAACATTAATTTCCTAAAATTAATCTTTTTTTAATGATTATCATCATTATCTGCTTATAAATGTAATTACACAAGTAAGCCAAAACAATTCAGTGCTGACACCTTGATTTAAATATTACTATGAGAAAATTTCCTTTTTTAGGTTAAAATTGTGTTGCTAATGTTACATGTGGACAGACATGCTTGAGTAAGTGACAACTATTAACAACTGTTCAAGATATTTATGGCACACAATGGCCAACATTAATATGTTAAAATGATAACTCTGAAGATATATTAATGATCCATTATTTTCTTTATGTCCCAGAGGATTCAGTAGTGCAATAAATGGACATTAAAGTATGTTGCTAATGTTACAGGTGGACAGACATTTTGAAACGTTACCTACATAGAATCATTTTAGAAAGAAAATATTTCTCACATAAAACAGAATCAGCTATCAAGGCAGTGGTTTCTTGAAGGAAAACAAGCAGGAAAATCATCTCATTCTGCATATTTACTGAATTGTAGCAGTTTATATAGAAATTTGAGTGAAAATCGGCATTACAAGACAGACACGGTGGACAGACATCTGTCTTCTTTTGCTTTGATTTCATAAAAAGCAACAGATTTTGCTGATAGTTTTACCTTAATAATTATCACAGTTTCATCTATTTGTTCTTTTCATTACAAAATTAGTAAACTGATTATGCACGCACACTATTTTTGGCATTCTCCATTGGTTGCTAACGTCATGAACGTTACATGTGGACAGACTTATGTAACATTAGCTACAAAATGTCTGTCCACATCATGCTGGCATGTTTTCAACTGATATTGGGCAGGAAAATAAGATAATCCAAACTAAAAGTGTTTTTATCACAGTGTGAATGGTCTGTCAGGTTTTGCTGAACCAAATAGTCTATTAACATCTTTAATAGATAAAAATTCTAATTGGTAGTGTTGCTAATGTTTCAATGTGGCTAATGTTTCACATTGTGGACAGACAAGAGACAAACAGATTCTTGAGGCTTCAGTTGAAATTTCCAATGCTCACAGTTGTTTTAGAAGTTGAACTGTAATATTTGACACCAAGAATGGGGATAAAAGGCCCTCTAAAGGTTCTGATATTTAAACTGGAGAATAATTGTGATGCTGCTAATGTTACACAAAGTAGGACAGACATTAAGCAAGGCGAAACATTAGCAACATTCTGGATGCTGATTTCAGATGAAATTCAAAATATTTTATGTCCATAAAGACATAAAATTGGCCACAACAGTGGACAATTTTATCACAAAATCATTCAATCATATTATGGTTCTGTTTTACAACACATTTTGATATATTTTTGATGTTGCTAATGTTACATCAAATGTGGACAGACACAAGTGATATTAGTTTGTAACCAGACATTTTAATCTTCTGGCTTTGCTGCAAATTATGATTACCATTGGTCTACTTAAGATCAAACTTCAACACTGTAGCTTTAATATGAGATACCTCAGTGCAAAAAACAATATTGTTTTCTTTTGTTCCATGCGTACCTAATTCACCCTCCAAAACTGGTGGGACTTTTGTCTGTCCTAAAACACAGGTTTTAAAAATTTCATTTCCATTATATTCTTAAGTTGGTCACATATCTCAGTGTTATTATATGTACTATATCTACTACCCATACACTAACTTTTGACATACACTCGGCTTTATTCTTGAAGTTTCTTCAATCGTTGAGTTGTATAAAAAAAGCACAGCCATTGGTCCCCATTATAATGAAATCCGCCAGTTCTTCTAGGCGCAACGAGCGCATGTACCATCACTAAGGTTGTGAGATCGAGAAACTAAGGGATCGCCAAGTCGATTGCTATACATGTATCTCAGTTTGGTTCCTGCCTATCAGCCATGTCAGCAGAAAATCAAAGCTGTTGTGGCCGAGTGGTTACAGGGCACTTGCAGGGCGATTCCACGACAGAGAGTGGACATTGCTCAAATTTCAAACTGCTGGAATTGTGAGATCTGTTTACTTTTTGTATCAATCAGTGTCTGAACTAAGACAAATTTATGCTTTTTTTTGTCATTGACTGGTCCACATTATAGAATAAATACAACTGAAGCACCTAGAAACTCGCCGGACAGCCATAAAATGTGATTTTCTAGCAGGCCTCAAATTAAGATGTAAAATCCTGAGTATTCATCTCAATTTGCAATCTCACATTCGGCTATTTCCGTACTGGCGGAACTTAGCCTCTCACATAGAATGCACAACTCCCCATCCGTGGGGAGCGTATGGCGATCAAGTAGTGAGCCGGCTACGAAATAGTGCCTTTGGTAATCGAGCGATCCCATCGCATTTTATTGTGAAATGAAGTTAATTTTAACCAAACGAACATTATTCATTCAAATTATACAAAACTATTTCTATGTTTAGTTGAACAACAACAATCTATCTGCAGAACTTACAATGTAGCAACTGGGCTAATTTCCGCCAATACGGAATTAGATGAATGCGAGATTGGTTTCCCCGAAAATTAATTGTGCGCATGATACGATAAAGATTCTTTATTGTACTGAGCATCCAATTTGGGACAGAGTACAAAACAAAAAGTAGAACAAATAAGAAAGTAACAAACAGGTACGACGTTTCCGTTTCCGCTCCCTGCAATCCACTAGGCCAGAGGTCACTGCCGCAGCTAAAGTGAGTTCTGGGGCTAGATTGCTCAGTTTGGTTATATCTGATGTAAGTAAGTACATGTAACAACCATGTACATACTAACATGAAAACTTGCAAAATTTGTGAAGTTGAGAAAACTATGTCATTTTCAATCAATATTCAACCGGATTAACACATGTAACTTACATGACAAATTTTTATGGGTTATTTTGTCTGGAGATAATATAGGCAAAAGAAAAGAAACTTCCACTAGGAAAAAAAAAGTTGAATAGAAATTTAGATGAGTGAAGTTGTGCAACTTGCGTGACATATCACGCACGCAATTTGACTGAAATTATCGAGATCCCATTGACTGTTAATTCTGTCAGATGTTACAAATTCATCCCTAGCGGGAATGAAAATGTAACTTATGTGACATGGAATCGCTTTTGCATAATTTCTTATTAGCGTTCTGGTGCCGCACTCTGAGGGTGCAGGTTCACTGTCTCACATTTTGAGCAGGGTTCTGAGCTTCGTGTTTAGCGTGAGTGATAGCTCACCTGCACGCAAACACTCGTGTAAATTCAGGTCACGAGAGTGATTTTTAGCTCACGTAAACTGTCATATTTTATATTGTATTATATTGCAACCACTCGCCTGACTTTCAAATACCCTCTCCTAAATATTTTGACGTGGGCTGTTTTTAGCTCGCGTACTTAATTCTAAACGCGAAGCCCTAACTTCTCAACTTTTCATGGAAACAAAATTCTCTGATTTTTCCAATTTTTCCTGATTAATTTCCCCAATTCCCTGAGAAATATTTCATAGCAATTAGAACACTAAGATACATAGGCAACTTGCACAAATGCACGCAAGGGCCTCCCTTTGGGTTATGAAAGAATTAGTCTTGATAAGAGTTCAAGCTAATAATAAATTAGATAAGCCCTTAATGAGGTGTTAAGAAGGAAAATGTGCATCCCTGGTGTGCATTAAAAAGTCAACATATAGCCAGCCACATGTGACTCCTCTCTTGTTACTTAATTTCCCTGAGTTTTCCCAGATGTTGGGTATATTTCTCAAATTCCTGGAGTTTTCCCTGACTGAAAAACTGGAAAATCATTTTCCCTAATTTTTCTGAGTGGCTGGGAACCCTGTCGAGCATCTCAGATTTTCGGCAATACATTACAACCTATTCTTCACAGAGCGGTGAAATTCCTAGCAGTATCTCTTATGTAGTTTATGCATTTTTATACCGGTACTGAATTTCAAGAGAATCTATTCAGAATCAAAGAAAGGCTCAAATACCTTGCATGTTATTTTTCAAGCTCAGTGCCATTGGGCTTGCAATGTTGTCCTGGCTGTATAAACATTGGGACTGGCCTCTATAATGCCATTATTCAACATGCAAAACAGCGAGGATGAATTTTGTTTTTGCAAATTTGACCTGCATGTATGTATAGGTTGGATTTTCATTAAATTTCAGGTTAGAAATGCAGAAATAATGTCCAGATGATGTGCGAAAATTTCACTGCTCTGAGAATAATTTGTCCTGATACATGTATATAATATTGCCGAGAATATGTGACAAACGAAATGTCATCACTCGAACGAATGTTCAATAGATATTTCTGTAGCCATGCATTGACTGCATTATCTGGGTATATAAGAATGTGTCCGAAATGGTCACCGCAGATTGGTCCTGTGGGATCCATGATCAGGGCAATCACATTCATTGAACAAAACACATCTCCAGAAAGTGATGAATTGAAATGAACCCTTGGTGGGCGTCAAAGTGTCCCCATCACAAAATAATCAAAAACTACGTATACATGTGAACTACCACTGATTTTATTTCTTCCAGATATCGCATATTAGGCCATTTCTAATATTGTTCTTCTTAAGAAAAATCTAACAACTATGCATCGGTCTCATCTCGTGCAGTATCCCACAGTCGTGCCCCTCTCTACTAGTGTGTCAGCTTTCCAGGTCAAGTAATATTTAAAATAAGATAATTTCATTGGCTTGTTTAAATGTCATGTGACATAATGCTTGTGAAGCTGGAATAGGGTCGAATCTGCTAAAGATAATTATTTAATGAAATATGAAATTCCCTTATCTCAGAAAGATGAGCAATGTGAGACAGACAATATCTGTACGTTTGTGTTTGTAATGTACCTTTCAACAAGGTTAAACTCAGATTGAGAACTAGAGGTCAAGATCACTTATTATCTTCAACAGGGTTCTTTCTGGCCCATTGCCAGATTCATGTGTGGTGTACTTCTGGGCATCAGCAATAAGAACAGTCGATGCAGCACTAAAATAATTATGCAGTGGAGCATGTGAATATACTCTAGCTAAAAGTTAATTTCATCTGCTCTACTACATGTATTGATTTTGTATTTATTTCAAAACCTTTTGATGTACATTTCACCTTCAAATGATCAGACTGAACATGCTGGTATCTAGTCTAGACACTTGATTTCTTGTTTCGAGTCACACTTTTTTTTCAAACGTGATGTGGGTGGGGTCTTACTTTTCATTATTCATTACTTATTATTTAAAATACATTCAAGCCGGCATTATTCGGCCGCCATGTTTGATAATCTTTAAACAAACGAGTTACCTCCGTCCCCTGACAGGAGTTTCCACGGAAGCATATTATTATTGCCAATCTTGCCATTCTCGCTATGACTATCATCAGATTTGATGGGTTCTCCAGGTTGTCAAGCAAAATGAGCTTGATTTCAATCAAAAAATGGGCAGTAGTTAAACTGATGTGTGGTCGGCTCATAGGAAACAAGGAATCAAATGTGGATGGTCTTACAACTGTTCATAAGACAAATCTTACCCTGATAGCCTGCTGCACCTTTGTTGGGGTCTATGGTATTGGAGCCACTATCTGGATGATATTTCTTAGCCAATCGGATGTAAGCATCCTTAAGCTGAGCATAACACTCGCGGAGGTTATCCTTCGCCTTCAATTCCACACCACATGCCCCGGTTGTATGGTACAGCTGTCGTCCTAGTGTGTCATCGTCAGGTGATCGCTGATTTGATAGGACGTACAAACACTGGCGAAGATGTCGTAACTTTTGTATCTGTTGACAACATTGAACACTGCATGGACTCACCATGACTGAAATGACATCAAACCTGAAATATAATGAAGAAATATATTGAAAGAAATTCAACTTCAAATCCAGAACATATGGAATATGATTGAAAGCAATAACTGGTTAGAGAGGGCTACCGGTAGCTCTCTAAAAAGGAGGTAAATAAACACCTGTGCTGTCCATGTCCCTCCGCCGTCGATACCATAGACAGTCATGACAGTAATTATGGCAACTTTAAAGGTTAAAATGAGGTTGTATTTCAGTCTCAGGCCACTTTACCTACATAAGCCTTGTAGCTCTATCCAGCAAACAAACAATCCCTGTACCCTATTTTTATCAAGTTCGGCAAACAGATTGATAGCCATGAGGAGCTGATGTCTCTGAAATCAGGTGCTTTCAGGACCAACCTAATATAAATGTTATAGCAGCATGATATTCAGCATCCAATTAAAACGTAAGAATGGCATGTCGTTACAATGTTGTGAGAAGGTTGCTTATTAACTGTCCTTAGCTTATCATCGAATCGTAAAACTTCTCTGGAGAATGTTATGCCCTGGAATTGTGCACAGTAAAGTCATATAGCACAGGATATGGGAGTCTTATAAGACCCGCCTTCCTGGGGCCAAGGGTGATCTCATATACAGGATGCATTCACAAGCAGAGGATGGCTTTGAGGGGAGACAGGTACAGTGACATAAAGGACCGACTTTAATTGGCTCCATGATGTACAAGATGTACAAGAAAATACAGGCAGACGATAAATTTTGATATCCATTTCAATCCTATTACCATTCAGGACGAGTTCCTCTGGACACGCGAAGAAAAAAAATCGACCATAGAGGTCCATGGCCCCCGCAGCAGCAGTGCCAGTTATGGTGGAAAATCGACCATAGAGGTCCATGTCCCCCGCTAGCAGCACCAGTTATGGTGGATTACATCCACCATAACTGGCACTGCTGCTGCGGGGCCATGGACCTCTATGGTCGATTTTTTTTGGTCGATGATATCTCATATCATTGATGAAGAGTATGATTTGAAAATGGAGATATCGCTGATGAGCTTAACATAATCTAATACAGTGGATGGCACCCATATTGGATTATGCACATCCATAAAACATAATACCAAAGTTCTGTCCTCTCACCAATGTCCATGCACTCCCCAAGTTTGAAGTAGATTGGTTGAATCGTTCTAGAGTTATTGTCCAGACAAGATCGAAATGCTGAAAATCTAAGATGACTGATGGTGCATGGCCATCTTGGATTACACAGGTAACTGAAAAGCAATGACAACTGTCCTCTCACCGATGTCAAGCCAAACTGCAAGTTTGAAGTCGATCAGTTGAAGTATTGTAGAGTTGTTGTCCAGACAAGATGCAACAGCTTAAAATGCAACATAAAATGCAGCCAAACTGGATTATGCTCGTTCATGAAACACAATCCTAACCGGGATCTCACCAAGGTCAAGGAACTCCCCAAGTTTGAAGTAGATCAGTTGAATCGTACTCCAGCTATTGTCCGGACAAGATCAAACTGCTTAAAATCCAATGAAGTCCAGTATGGCTGATGGTGGTCATATTGGATTAAGCACGTCCTTGAAAAACAATCCTAATCATCCTCTCAACAATGTCAAGGCACTCCCCAGGTATGAAGTAGATCGGTTGAATAGTTCTCGAGTTATTGTCCGGACAAGATCCAACTGCTTATAATCCAATATGGCTGACGGCAGCCATATTAGATTACGCACATTGCTGAAAAACAATCCCAACCGTCCTCTCACCAATGTCAAGGCACACCCCAAGTTTGAAGTTGTTCGATTAAATCGTTCACGAGTTATTGTCCGGAAAAGAAAATCTAAGATCCAACTGCTTATAATCCAATATGGCTGACGGCGGCCATATTGGATTATGCACATTGCTGAAAAACAATCCCAACCGTCCTCTCACCGATGTCAAGGCACTCCCCAAGTTTGAACTAGATCAGTTGAATCGTACTCCAGTTATTATCTGGACAAGATCAAACTGCTTAAAATCCAATGAAATCCAGTATGGCTGATGGTGGCCATATTCGATTAAGCACGTCCTTGAAAAACAATCCTAATCCTCCTCTCAACAATGTCAAGGCACTCCCCACATATGAAGTAGATCGGTTGAATCGTTCGAGTTATTGTCTGGACAAGATCCAACTGTTTATAATCCAATATGGCTGACGGCGGCCATATTAGATTACGCACATTGCTGAAAAGCAATCCCAACCATCCTCTCACAATGTCAAGGCACGCCCCAAGTTTGAAGTTGATCGGTTAAATCGTTCACGAGTTATTGTCCGGACAAGAAAATCTAAGATCCAACTGCTTATAATCCAATATGGCTGACGGCAGCCATATTAGATTATGCACATTGCTGAAAAACAATCCCAACCGTCCTCTCACCGATGTCAAGGCACTCCCCAAGTTTGAACTAGATCAGTTGAATCGTACTCCAGTTATTATCTGGACAAGATCAAACTGCTTAAAATCCAATGAAATCCAGTATGGCTGATGGTGGCCATATTCGATTAAGCACGTCCTTGAAAAACAATCCTAATCCTCCTCTCAACAATGTCAAGGCACTCCCCACATATGAAGTAGATCGGTTGAATCGTTCTCGAGTTATTGTCCGGACAAGATCCAACTGTTTATAATCCAATATGGCTGACGGCGGCCATATTAGATTACGCACATTGCTGAACAACAATCCCAACCGTCCTCTCACCAATGTCAAGGCACATTCCAAATTTGAAGTTGATCGGTTAAATCGTTCACGAGTTATTGTCCGGACAAGAAAATCTAAGATCCAACTGCTTATAATCCAATATGGCTGACAGCGGGCATATTAGATTACGCACATTGCTGAAAAACAATCCCAATCGTCCATTCACCAATGTCAAGGCACACCCCAAGTTTGAAGTTGATCGGTTAAATCATTCACGAGTTATTGTCCGGACAAGAAAATCTTACGGAATTACGGAACTACAGAATTACGGACACCCGTGTTTCTAAGTCCCCCCCCCCCTACTAAGTAGCGGCTGCGGGGGACAATTATGACATCATATAACCACACCGATTGGTTGTGAGGTAGGATCTACATGTATTGAAATTAGATACATATAATAATGTTATTTGGTAAAACACATGGGGTGTGGTAGAAATAATATTTTATAACATGAGGCACCAGAGGTGCTATAACCCCTCAGCCCCTTAACAGTCCAACCCAAGCAACATCTCGTGGCATGAATATATACATACCAAATTTGAAGTTATTGCACAGAAATGCATATACGGTTTTACCACCAGGTGGGGTCAGCTATTGGCAAAAGTGAATGAAATGCAATCCCAGGGGACACCTCATGGCATGGTATATGCACAGGGCGCGAAATGTTCACGTGTCCACCTGTCGCGGACACATAGAATTTACCAGTGACAGGTAGGAAAAAATTCTACCTGTCACTTGCGACAGGTGAAACATTGCAGGGATTCAAAGGCGTTGATCTTTACTAACGCCCGAAGCGAGAAAAACTTGTTGTTGTTGTTAATCGATGTCAAAACTTTTGCTGAGAGCATGCCATGCTGTAGAGCTAAAAATAAATTTAGCCTCGTTATACTTCGGCAAGCGTCGACGTTCGATTAGACCTCAACGCTCCATATTTGCTTTCACCACTGGAGAGACCACTGGAGATCGCCAGTCGCCGAGGTATATTTCAAGTCACGGATATTCTTCAGGTCAATGGTCACGGTGAACAGATCGGGGAACCCACGCTCAAATGTTAGACAAACGAGTAAAAGAAGGTTATCGACGGATGCCTGTCAAACTGTACGCATTGCGGCAGCTAAGCTGACAAAGGAAAATGCGCAAGGTTTACTGAAACAAATTCCATTCTTTGTCTACTGCCAAAGAATTCCAATGTTACCATATCATTTAGTGATCTGAAGCTGATCTAGAGAATGTTTTCTAATAGCCTGACAGGGGCGACGCTGTAACCAAACAACACGAGGTTGTTTGTGTCGTGTTTCTCAATATATATATTCGGTGAACATAAAATGCTAATAACTTCATATATATCTGTGCTTCCGTCATCGTGCCTGATAATGTGACATTTCCAAAAACAAATCGGAAATGAAAATGAATGATAGGCTTCTGGGGAAAGCTAGACTGTGTTGTTGTTGTTTTTTTTGTTTTTGTTTTTTCTTTTAATATTTAGGTTTAATTATTTATCATTTGACCAGTGAAAGTAATTATTTATCATTTGCCTAGCAATTATCAAAATAAATTAATGAATTATTTGTCATTGTGTTTTCTTACTACATGAGGTAATAAAAACATTTTGAAACTCAAGAAAGTTTGCGGGACTGGGCATCAAAAATAAAATCCTCACGACAACAATGGATAGTTTTCTTATCAAATGCCTCGGTGCATTCATCGTTTAAACATAAATCGATCAGCATATAATTTTGACAAAATTAGTGTACAAGTAAATTTTGGGTGGGACAGGTAGAAAAAAACCTTACCTGTCACATGTGACAAATGGACTGAAAAAAACATTTCATGCCCTGATGCAGACCAAATTTGAGAAGAATCCGCTGAACGGTGCTCAAGTTATTGCCTGCATGAGAACAAATTTCATATGGGTGAACAGATGGATGCACTGACACACAGACAGACGGACAGATGGACAATCGGAATCCAGTATACCCCCCTATTATGTGGGATATACATTGATAAATTGGTAAAGTGATATTATTGCCCTGGCCTGAAACTAAATGTTGGATGAGGCTTTTCTCCATTGGGGCTTTTGTCATAGGTTTTCCATTCGCTGGGGCTTTTATACAAATCCCAAAGAGAATGCTTATTGTTCTGGTATTGTTCATCATTTTCATAGAATAGCTATCATTTATCAGCGGCGAGGACACATCTTGTTGTTGATGCAATACAATTTATTGTTGTTGTACATGTAATACAATTTACTTTCGTTATCAAGTTGGATAGATTTGTTTCATGCACACTTAACATGACTAATAGTAAAACATCTTGAAGTTTATCAATTAATCATTGGCTTTATTCAGTGTACATGTATCATTCAAAAATAAAGCCTCTCTGTAAACGTAGATCTATAAGGTTCATGCACTGCTGATAGTGGCCCAAATGGATACAAACTACTCTTTGTAAGTGTTCCAAAGATGTGTAAATTTCACAAATTACAACTGAAGCATAATTAAAGTCAACAGAGTAAAAAGGTAATTCAAAAGCAGAAACAGTTGTGGAGATTTACATTGTAGATTTAAACTTGCACTACATGTACAGTTTCTAGTACATTGTACAACTCAAGTGGTTATCTCCCCTGTCCACCTGCAGAAAAATTGTTTTGGTGCATTTAACATGTAGATTTATGAGATCAGGTAGAACGCTTGCAACATTCCATGAATATTTTGGAAGTAGAATGGAAAGAAAACATTTCTGGATACAGGAAATTTAGTATGTAAATGATTTGACCACCACTAGATTTTAGAAACTTATCACAAGAAAGGCCATAATACATAATGTTTGAATTAAACCATGATACAGATGGACAGAAAAATGGATGGACAGACAGACAGACAAGGACCTGACCAACAAAACATACAAAAGGCACATCTACAGATTACATTCCATATTGGGTAGAAGTTTTGTCGATCTGTCTTCAGTAGCTCTCAAGATATGGGAGTCCGGGGAAAAGAGCACGGACAGACGGCCAGATGGACAGACGCCTGGACAGATGGGGTGACAACAATACCCCTTAGCCCAATCAGGCTGAGTGACGGGTAAAACTGGATATTTTGCAATGACAAACCTGGTATTGAACTGAAACTTTAAAAAAATCTTGACCAGAATCTTTTGTACCATTGACAAAGTTCACAAATGTTTTTAAGCATGCATCTTCTTTATTAAAATACATGTATTGAATCCCTGGTTTTGCATATTGTCAAATAAGTGTAACCTGAAGTTTCAATTTATTGAAACATTTTCAACAGTGACTCCAATTTGCAACAACAGAAGTTTCACACTGGCGGATATAAAAATGAATAAAACATTTTTTCTCCTAGTTTTTCTGGTTAAACTGTTGCATATTGATATTTATGTATTCCTAATTTTATGTAAATCGTCCAGTCATTCAACATGTGCATGATCCTTTAAAAGCAGGAAATTGAAAACACTAAGTCATTATCCCTTAATTCATAGTTAAATTCAGTGTTTATTACAAGACAACTTGACTGTTATGTACAGTCAACTGTTTATTTCTATGCATTATTTTCCTGGTCAAATGCATTTTTATATCCCGAAATTCACTGGCATGTTAGTAGATTTCAATTCCCGCTTAGGGCAGCATGGTTTGTACCATGTTTATCTGGCACAGGAGGTAGATTAAAGTGCCAAACAAATTAGGCTCTCTGACAATCCATTGTGATCACCAGTGTTTGTAGAGCCAAATTTTCAAAATTCAAAATTCAAAATTTTTTGTAGTTGGTTAGGTTTTTGTTAGGGTTAGGGTTTTGCTAGGGTATGTTTGTTTGGGTCATCGTCGCGGTGTGACCAATAAGGTTAGGTGCGATGTTCAACTTCAAACAACCAACCAACCAACCAATTTACAATGTTTTGACGACTTACATTACAACAACAACACATACTATGTTCAGCAAATAACTATCAAGATTCGCTTTTTATTATTCGTCGATATTATGAAGAGATACGTAGCTTGAGTTGAGGTGATAAAATTTGCAATCCCAAAGATTTGGACTTTAATTCCGCCAAAGTTAATTTCTTTCAGTATCTGTTCACAGCCTTGTCAAGCCCAAGGCATCGATTTCAATCCATTATAAATGGAGGGACAGCACCAAAGTAACCATCCTGGGAGTTGATTTTAATTTTGATATACTACCACGAGATCTCGTTGTTTTGAGATTGTAGTCGTGGGCCACCATTATCTCAAAATCGGCGTGAACAGGATGTATTTTGATGAAGAAAAACGCACTTTCATTAGTCATGTTAGTTCCAATCACAGTCACCATCAAGTTATAATGAGTTTCCAGTTCAAGATCTTCTCCACATTTGCCACCGCAAGTCCCAACTCTGCTTGTTGTTTTTTTGCAATCTACATGACAAAGCGATTTTGGCCCCCAATAAAGCTGCACGCATAGCAGCAGCCTTTATATATAATTACAGCAACAAAGTGATTTCTATTCTTATGTTTTCCAAGTTTCCATATTAAGGAGTGAGTGAGTGAATAGGATTTAATGTCGCTTTCAACATTATTTCAGTCACATCACGGTGAACCAACTACATGTAAACACCACACAGCTAAGTTGCATTCATGCTGCTTCAACGAAGAAATCTTTGAAGCAGCATGGAACCAGACACCCTCCATCCACCCTATGAAACACGGAGGACAGCGCACAAGACAAAGACAGGACGCTAACATGGTGCGATAAAGACAAGTGATATTACAGTGCTAGACATCACCTTATCAAGCTCACGGAAAAAGGGCACAATTAGGGCGCATTTAAGGTGCAAATAGAGCACATTAATTGAGACAGGGCGCAATTGGGGAGCGCATCCTATCTCTAGCTTCTAGCACACATTCCTGAAGGGTGCAATTAGGGCGCAGCAGAGTGGATGGGATGAAGAAATAGGGCGCAATTAGGGCACAGTAGATAGACAAGGCGCAGATGGGGCGTGTGCCCTATTTCTGTGAGGGGAAGTGAGCGAGTGAATAGAATTTAACGTCGCTTTCAACAATATTTCAACTATATCGCGATGAACCAACTAAGCACCACCCAGCCAAGTTGCGTTCCTGCTACTCCAAAGAAGAAATCTTTGAAGCAGCATGGAACCAGACACCCTCCATCCATCCTATAAAACACTGAGGACAGCACACAAGACACAGACAGGATGCTTACATGCATGGTGCAATAAAAGACAAGTGATATTACAGTGCTAGACATCACATTATCAAGTTCCTGTTGCTTCTCAGCAAAATGCATTGAAGCAACAGGAACCTAGTACCCAAGGTAGGCCTATATGCCTAGGACCAGTCCATATTTTCTACCATGATTACAGCGCCAATCTGGCGGGAGGGCAGGAACGTCAGAAGATACCTCGCCAGTTTAGCTTTTGATTCGGCTGAGCCAACCAAAAAGCCCCTACCATTATACTCCCTTCAAAGCACAATGAAGCGTTCTCAGGGTCGGTTGACACTCACATTACTGCAAGCTGGTTAGATCCTGCAAGTGACATATCCAAATGGGTGAGCAGATAGGATTTAATTTTAATTAGATTGGCTGTTGTCCATAATTCAAATAAGACAATTAAACGGCTACTAATGTCCTGAAGGGCTAATGTCCTGCTTTTGTCCTGGATCCAGTGTAGGACAATGACAGCTGTTTTATTGAAGCAACGTAGGTGGGAATTTTGATCGGATCTGGAAGATACCTTCAGCAAAACCCCTTTTACCCTAACTAAACATTTACCTTGAGAGGAGAGTGATATTTCTGCCATTAAGCTGAGGGCGATAACCTAGATACAAAGACAATCAGCCTAGCACTTCAGCGGCCCAAGTGAACCTTGATGCTCCAAAACAACCCATGATACAATGCATTGACAGCCCTTCTCAGATTGGGGCAGCAAGGTTGACTTGGGCCACTTCAGCCGAGAATAAGATTGTTGTAGCAACCTCACTGGCACTCCACAGATTTACATTGTCACAACGAAACATCTTGTAAAACGCAGAAAACTGTGGTTGCAAGACGTTGTTGTTGTTGCTGTTATACATCATGTACATGGGCCAATTTCCGTCACTCAAACTCGTGTACACATCAGGGCTCTCACTTGGTTGCGTTTGTTGCAACTTTTTTAATAAGTAACTATCGATACCCCAGGGAAGTATTGTCATATTATTAGTACGGTGTAATGAGCTTACCACAAACCATGTCAAGGAGATAATAAATCATGAACTTCGAAAAGACGTTCACATGCCGGCATTGTCACCTTCTCACCGAGTTATCGACCTTGATGTGATCTGCCAACTAGAGTTATCGAACTTGATGTGCTCTTGGGACTATGAGAGAAAAGGTTGTCCTGAATTTAGAGAAACGTTGAAAGAGAGCAATATAGTCTTAATAACTGAAATCAAAACAGATGACAATGACAATCTGATGATAGAAGATGAGTTTCAAAAATTAGGTTATAATGTTTACATAAAGAATAAGCAGAAGTTAAATGTTGTTAAGGCTGTCCGCTGGTGGTAAATTAGCCACAACTGTTCCTATCAATAATCCGAAGGTAATATCAATAATCTAATATGAAATAGGCAAAGCCTAGAAACGAACGAAGTATACTTCTTTTGTTCGCTTCTGACTTTGCCTTTTTCGTATCAATTCTTTTTTTTCGCAAACCATATAGGTCTATATATAGTCACTGTTATATTACGGAAGCTTAGAAGGGACATTGAAAATTATATACATATACATGTAGGCGCACCTAGTGCGAGTTCTTTTCATTTTCCTGGTCGTTTGTGGCTTGGTGATTTCTGATGAAATACTGGCAACCCAAAGTTTGGAATTGCTGTGGTTGTGGATGATGCGTTGAATATTTGATCAATCGGGAAACGTATTGTTCTTTATCTGACATAGCAGACTGCCTATACCATATAGTATATGTTTCACACATTTCAAGGTCCGAAAATATGAATTATTTTCAGTATAATCAAATACAGTCGATCAGAATTGATACTCTGGATAGGATCTGGGATAAAATATGTTGATCGAATATATAAACCACAACATATTGGGATGCTTCTTCATTATAAATTAATTTAAGGAATGAAACTGATAGAATTATTTTAATTTTATCCTTGAATGAAAAATTAAGAATGCCAAACTGTTCGAAGAGAGATATTACTATATATATAATGGACAGAAATATTGCGATGTTTATAGTTATATATAATCAAATTATTGTAAACAAATGAAAAACAAGCTTGATAGCTTATGAAGCCAGGACATTCCACCTTGAGGACATTTACCCCTGTAGACATTTCCCTAGATATTTCCTCCTTCAAACATTTCCCTCTGTGAACATTCCCCACTCCCCCTCCCCCTTTTTTTGTACTATAACTACAAATGTGTACCGGTAACACACTGAAATATTTTAAGATACTTTTAACAAGATTTGTATGATTTAGTAAAATATTGTAATAGATATCTTGGGTTTTGCCATGAATTACTTTCTTTTCAACAGGGCACTATTTTGACATGCATAATTCATCTCAGCATATCTGTGCTAATAAAGAATTCAATTGAATTGCGCAAGTGTATGTTACATTATTGATTGTTCGCCTCATGTAGGTGCTTTTTTTTTCATTCATGTAGGTGCTAATTAGCAAATAAACATCTATTCTATTCTATCGTATGGATAAAAATATTTATTTATTTATGACTACGTAATAGTTGTTAACGTATAGGATGTATACTACCGGTACCGTAGCTATTGTTTTGTCATGCCGAATTATAGAAAATAATGAATAATAATAGAGAAATGCCCCAAATTTGTTTTTGTCAATATTTCAATTTTGTTAAACTTTTGTACGAACTCATAGTACAAAAATATATAGGAAGGGGGGGAGGGGGGAATGCATGTCTAAATATCGGGGGGGGGGGATGCATGTCTAAATATCTGACTTTCTAAAATTTCGTTTTATAAGTTGTTTGAGTTCTTGGTAAAATTTTGCTGTTTGACTTCAAAGCTATTCATGAATTGACCCCTCAGAAGTGTACGGATCTAAACACAATAAAATCTGCAATAAACTATAGCTTGATGAATGTGTTTGTTTTATGAACTTTACTTGCATCTTGGTTGTCCGTACCTATTAATTTAAATTTTAATGTCTAGATCTAGGCCATAATCTGAAGTGAATGGATGATATCTGACGGTCAGACAATCGCAGTGTCACCGTTTAATTGGAAATGATTTCTTGCCTGTTATAATTAAAATCCCCTATTGATAATCAGCTTGTTGTGACCCCCTTCCCCCTTTTCTTTGCGAACTTTGGATGACCTAATTTATCACGCGGACGTCAGCGACAGAACTTGAATGGCTTGATTTTGCTACGGCGTAAGGTCACCGTGGCAAATGTTTATTTTTTAAATGAACAACCGATTATCTCTTTACGAAACATCAGATTTCAAAGCCTAATAAATAAGCTTGTTATAGATGGACACGTTATACAGCTTTTTCTTGCCGTAGAACTAAATTTTGTGAAATTTCTGCATTGATGTGAAGTGCCATTTTCGCGAAAAAGATGTCTGTAAACATTTGCGTGCGGGAAGTGCAGACGACACTCGGGCGTTTTCGCCAAATATTCTATCAGTCGGAAGGGAATCGGAAGGGAATTCATCCTTCAATTTATTAGCATATTATCCTTTTTTTGTTTCAAATCTATAGCAAATATTTTTAGATTAAATTTCGATACTGTTCTAATTTTAGCTATTACCCACACTGCCTCAAATCCAATATGGCAGCCCCCGCAAAATACGCCCACGCAAACGATGAAATCTGAACATGACTACGGTGATTGTCTGTCTTTACATGGATTTACACTGGGTTTGTGATTAAGTTCTGTATCTGTATTTTGTCTCACGTAATGCATGTATGTTACCTATTTAACGAACTCCGTTAGGGACCGCTTCGCGGTCCCGAACTTCGTTCGTTATCAATAACCTTCGGATCCGAGATAATAGCGGAACGTAAGCTTGGATATTTTTCGGAAATGACCCTGGAAGTTCGGTAGCTCCGCCTCTCGAATCATGAGCTTTGATATTATATCCCCTGAAGAAGCCCCGGGGAGACAACTCATTTACTGTTACGGACAAGGCTTGTGTTTTGGCAGTGATTAACTATTGATTTTTACGGACACTTGGGGGAAAAATTGTCGTATGCATCATCATTTATACATTGGAATTTCATAACATGAATGTTTCAATACGGATGTTCCCAATATTTGACTGAAATAATTATGCTGAAGTGTCAATTATATAAACACTCCCACACAATGATGTAGTTTCTTCGACTTCACTTTCTCAAAGTATATTTTAAAGGAGAGAGAGAGAGAATTAAGGTTTAACATCGGTATATTTTAAAACAAATATCGTGACGGAAAACATAAACATATAAAATATATATTTTTTATTTAACATTTTATTTGAAATATAGTTCAATATTTTAGAAATATTATCATGTATTATTACACCCATGAGTGGAATATCCCATCTGAAATTTGGAGAAAAAAAATATGAAAAATATGTATATATTTGTTTTGTGTTCGCTTGAAAAATATTTTAAAAATATATATATGCCAACTGAATTTCACTGAATATTGTGGAAGGGCATACACGGATTTCATACAGAAAGTGATTACGAAAATCGGCAGACCGGACCTCCAGGGGCAAGAAGAATGTGAAAATTACTTCACTTGTCCGTTTTTTATTTAATTGTTTAGTCGAGAACAGTCTCCGTCTGGGTCTAACTACGGGGAGTAGTCGTATATATTTATTAACACCGCCGAAATAACCGGACCCTGGCGAGGCTAGACGATCAACCGTGCGCCTTTATACGTCCACCGTTTACAGCAGGCATAATACATAGTGGTCTGACCAGGGCCGTTCCCCTGAGGTCCGGATCTCCACAGGACGAGTAAGCTTTCTCTGTTAGACGGGGGTATCCCAGCAGCCTTTGCGGCGCTCCCTGACAACTATCGCGTGGGCTAAAGCAAAGCATAGCGACGTATTCACTTAGCCCAGGCAGACCGCGCTTCTCGCCGTTAAATCGTATTTCCTCGACGTTTGCGGCTGGTAATCATTTGGAATCGATAATATATTATTAATAAAGTAACATTTAGCAGCTGAAAGGATCAATTGTGTGATAAAGACTCCAGGAAAGGGTAATAAACAGCTCTAAATAACCCACAACAGTGATCTACAGGGCGCTAACCCAGCCGTTAAAATCCTGGGGTTAACACAGCGGCAACACCGTCATTGTCGGCATATAGCACGGATAATCTGTTTTAATTTCCCCCCATAAAGCTGTTAATTATCCATATTCAGTGATTGTGTTAACCCCAGGATTTTAACGGCTGGGTTAGCGCCCTGTAGATCACTGTTGTGGGTTATTTAGAGCTGTTTATTACCCTTTCCTGGAGTCTTTACCACACAATTGATCCTTTCAGCTGCTAAATGTTACTTTATTAATAATATATTATCGATTCCAAATGATTACCAGCCGCAAACGTCGAGGAAATACGATTTAACGGCGAGAAGCGCGGTCTGCCTGGGCTAAGTGAATACGTCGCTATGCCTTGCTTTAGCCCACGCGGTAGTTGTCAGGGAGCGCCGCAAAGGCTGCTGGGATACCCCCGTCTAACAGATCTCATGCATTCTCGAGCAAGTCCAAGCGGCAAATAGTTATCCCTTTGTCTTCGCCTAAGGCTTCACAGTTTATGTGTCAACTGGTCTCACATATTATTGTTATATACATATTGGTTGTTTTAACCGCAAACCGCATTGTTCTCCATCGGTAATCTCATACATTCTCGCGCAAGTCCAAGCGGCAAATAGTTATCCCTTTGTCTTCGCCTAAGGCTTCACAGTTTATGTGTCAACTGGTCTCACATATTATTGTTATATACATATTGGTTGTTTTAACCGCAAATACATTGAAGATGTTTGAGGCAGATACGGGGTTAAAAAAAGCTTTAAATATCTCTAAAAACGTAAGATTTCGCTTTTCGCACTTTTCTAGCCTTTTCAGACGTAGTCGAATAAATTGTTCACAATATGAAATAATTTTACATAAGGTAAAAATAAAATAAAAATTGTTCTATACGGTTTTGTGGTTGTAATCGACACTTTCTTTTATGACGATTCTTGAAAATGACCCCGACTCAGCGGTGTGAAAGTTTGGCAAGAAGCAATGAACCTTGAAGTTACCGTGCAACAACAACAACGCCAAGCTATTTCACGACACCCTATTTTACAAGGGTTCTCATTCGCCACTACGCGGCCCTGCAAACCGTTGATTCGAGGATACTTGTTAAAATTCTTAATATGTATATATATTTAGACAGGTATTTCCTCAGATTTTTGGATAAATCATTTTTTATTGAAATTGAGTTCATAACTATAAATTAAAATTTCTAGTTTATAAAAAAATTGCATTTATTTTTCTTACATAAACATAATCACCTTAATTATAATCTGTAACTGTTTTTTAGGCAGAGAAGATCAGATTAACCCCTCCAATTCCTTTCCATGTACATTTATATGTATAACCCATGTATATTCACCACGCCCCCCCCCCCCTCCAAACCAACACTCCTGGCACAAGCCACACACACAGTCACACCCACACCATTTGCTGGATACAGAAGATGTCGACGGGATGTCACTGACTGTGACAAAAGTTATGCTTCCGCTAGACGTCTGGCTTCTTGTCAAAGAAATAGTGGTTTGTATGGTTTTACTTGGACTTTGGTCTCTCACCGAAGATTTCAATCGGAAGGCTAGGCGGGTAAAAAATATTTTATTTCTTCAGTTAAATTAACATCGTTTTCCTTGCATAGATCTGGGACATACCACATTTTTCCAGAGTTCTGACGATCCTGGAAACTGTTTGTCTGATTATGGTATACATCTAAATGCACAGAGAAACTATTTATATAAAGCTATTCGTTGAACAATGCTGAAAGCTGTGGATCGCACAGTGTGTCAGTAGATCTAGATATTGTTGCTGAACTGGCCGGTATTAAGGGGGCATAATCCCAGGCAATTCCAAAGGAATGTTCGACGAGAATAGTGACCTCCCCTTGACCAGGCTGATTTGGTGTTTGGCTGACACAATTCTTATCTGTGTTAAAACACATTCAATTATTTAATTTTATTCAGTCTATCTCAGTGGAATCCTCCTATGTTATTTAATTTTATTTGGCCAGTGCATATTTGCCAGTGCTATTTGTGAAATCGCCATTGCTTTATCGCTGGATTATAATTTTTATACGGCCGCCCAGAAGGCGGATGGATTATGTTATGGCAATTTCCATAGTCAGTCTATTCGTGTCCGGTCTAGATCTAGGTCAGTTTTCTATCTAGATTCCATTTTTTTTGTAAGTGGATAGCCTAGGAGCGGACGATGTGTCACATACCAAAATGCAAATCAGAGGTCAAGGTCACTGTGAACCCAAAATCACGAATCATTAAATCTTTATATCACATCACGTCCCAAAATTTGGGTCAAAGGTCAAGGTCACTATGAGCAGGAAATTTAAGAAAATTGCAATTTCTTTTGTGCCCATAGATACATATGAGAAGATGATATGTCCCATATGGTACCAATATTTAAGTAAATAGGCAAAGGTCAAAATTTAAGGTCACTCTGACCCCAAAATCAGAAGATCATTAAGGGTCAATCTTTTTTGATAGAGGATGCATAAGGAGAAAAGATATCTTGTGCAGGTGTATATTGGAGACAATTTTGGATCTTGTTTTTATAATATTTATTGCTTGATTGAGTGAGAGAGGGAGTGAGCCAATCAGTCAGTTACTCACTATCATTGGGGAAATACCCACATGTATGTGTCGTCTCTTCTATTACATTATATTCGTTTCATGAGAATCTAATTATCCATGTTAATCTACCTTTTTTCTCAGAATTATGCCTCGTCAGGGGAAGAAATCCATCGAGAGGCGACACAAGAACAATCAGAAGTAAGGCGAGAAGACTCCATTTTAAGAATTTGAGAAGATGGAGCGTAGATTGGAGAAACTGAGAGCAGAACAGGCATTTGATGCAATCAATGACTTTTTCTTGACCAACTCGAGAAAGTGATCAGGTGTTCACCTGCAGATGATACAGATCTCATTTATTGGCAGCGGATGGCTATTGTGAATGCGCAGAGATATTCCGACCAAAAGATGCACTTGAGGGAGCAGGCTGCAAATATTTGGGCAGAAACTGGTTTTATCTTACTGGATTCTAAGGAGATCAAATTTGAATTTTTCATATCTCCTGTAGATTTCAGTGCACAGGTGGTTGTTCACAGACATCCACTTAGTCATAGCCATGAACTGTGGAAGCAATCCCCTAAATATTATCACAGTGTAGAAGCTGTTTTCTCATTGTTGAGAGCAGTCTCCAAGTATTGGGTCGCTGTTGGTAATCCAGACAACGAATTTCAATCTCTGGAGCCTGGTACGAGTGCGGTTCTTGAGCATGATTTAGGGGCAGTAACCATGGTGACTGGAAAATTTGCTCACTCCCAGACAGATATAATAACTGTGACCTTCTAGTTATAGGGCAATCTAGGTAAACCAAGATGGTAAATCAGGGGAATACCATCTAGACGTAACGCTATGAAAACTTCGTGTGAAATGTTCGCCGATATTCTACGAGATTCCATAATAAGCCAATCACGACCATTTCTGATCTCTGACGATGATTGCCGTTTACTTCACGGAGATTAACATCTTCGCACGGCAGAATTCTATGATATTTTCTACCCCTAACAAAGCCAGACTTTTCGGCGGGAATGATCTTTACGGTTTTCCACGCACACTGTCTGGAAATGATGCCATATTTGGATACTGTTTCAGGATAATGTTTATATACTAGACCACGTGCTACCGTGTGTAATTACCGTGGGCGTGATTTTGAAATTGTTTCAACAAGCTATCCACCTGATTGGCTCACACATGTAGTTTCAAATTCGCACGGGATTTATATAGGCTGAATTCAGATATAATATTCCGTAATATTATATCTGAGTTTACTGAGACTGGTTATAGGGCTGATGATTCAAAAATGTAGTAAACACAGGGGTTCCATAAGGAAGAAAATGTCAAACAGGATTAAGAAGGAATCGGTGAAAAACATTCGTAGGAACATATTTTCTAAACGGACATCACGCACTAAAATGTGGAGAGAAGAGTTATGTGACAAAGTAAATGCACTGAAAAAAAGAGAGGCACTTCATGTCTACGGAGATTCAGATGCTGAGAAAAAGACTACAGACTGCCATAGAGCAATCTGGCATAATGACCGAATCTACAAGCCAAGATATTCACAGCATGGTCCTCGAGTGTAATGAACAAGTGAAAAAACAATTTCCTGATGCTAACTCATTCCAAAGATTTTTTGGGGAAGAACAAGTGGAGTTCAACACAGCTAAAAAGCCTTGCGGCATGAGGTGGCATCCAATCATCATCAAGTGGTGTTTGCAAATCAGGGACGTTCAACGAAAGCATACAAGACTTTGCGTGTCATAGGGTTTTTTGAAACCACCCAGTTCTAGAACTTTGTTTAACTACTCACATGGAATGCAGAATACTTGTGGCATAACCACGGAAACTACAAATCACTTTCTTGAAAAGAGCAGAGCGAAGGGAATGTTTGATGTAGAATGGAAATGTTATGTTGGATTGTCCCAAGACGAGATCAAAATAAAAGAGGATCTGATGTACAACAAACATTCTGGAGAGCTGGTAGGCTTGATAGGCGTACCTTGTGTCTAATTCCGCTTAACCCGGGGCTAGGGGCCATATGATTCCATGTACGTCAAGATCCTCATGGTGTTCATATGAACAGTCACAATCAAAGCTTAATTGAGATACATCATTCTCTAGATGACGACTTTACAACGATTATTATGGATTAAAAATACTGATCAGCGATACGGATTTTATATTTTTGTAACATCATGATGCCTTGTCGGCATCATTGAAAACTGTTGATCTCTTCTCTCTTGTAGGAAACTTGCCTATGTTTATGTATACTATGATTGTCCTTTTGAATTTGGTGCTAATACTATTATATGGAATATGGAATAGGTCTTTGGATTATGGACGCGGATATTCTTTAATGGACGACGGCTGAATTATGAATGACGGACTAGACGCTTGTAATTCATTGACCTGGACAAAACTGCCAACCAGCTCAGAGAACTTGAAAATGGGCTTAATGCCCATGGTCTTCGTCTAGAAAAATACATGCTTGTTGTGAAGGTGAGAGGCATAGTCACAAACCCGAAGTACCCGTTGGCTTGTTATGCCACGGACGGAATTATATCTGATTTTCTGTACCCGATCTTATGGAAGAATGCATTCCGAACCTTGGAGGCTCATGTGGGACTCAGAGTGATGTTCATAACCTGTGATGGAGCATCCCCCAATCGTAAATTCTTCACAATGCATGATCCAGGAATGATAGTCACTGTATCACAAATCCATATGCACCAAATCGTAAGATTTTCTTCATTTCAGATGCACCACATCCCATTAAGACTATAAAGGAACTGTTTCTCGAATTCTGATAGTCACAAGAAATCACCAAAATTATTATGTGATTCTGGTAAAAACATCTCTTGGATGCACATCGTAGATCTGTTCAGAGATCATGTACAGGGCAACTTATATAGTCATTGTCCGAAGTTAACAAAACATCACATTAACCTAGATTCTCACGCAACGATGAATGGAAGCCTTGGAGCTCAAGTTTCCGAGACTGTTAGATTCATTCGGCATGTTGATCAATTATTTGATTGTGTCAATATATGAAATCTCTATGAGGGTGGGAACAAAGAAATAAGAACCTGGAATCTTTTGTCCCAGCAGATAATGAGAGGCTCAAATGGCTAATAGATGACTTTTTGAAGTATTTTGAAGATTGGAGAATAAGTGTGGAAAACCGGGCCGCAAATCTCCGCCAGGGAGAAAAGAGTCCCATGCCGCTGAGTCACCAACCACTGCTTGGTTTCAATCACTGAATTAATACCATTTCTTCTGTCTAAAGGCCTATTTATACTGAGCGCGAACGCGACCGCGACCGCGAACGCGCCGATCGCATTTGATTGATGTACTGCTATTTGAGTGAAGTCGTTTATACTAACGGCGAACGCGAACGCGGCCGAATTTTAGTTCGCGCGGAAATCCGTGGACATTGCCTCCAGAGCAAATTTTTAGGAACATTTCGCGCGAACAATTGGCCAGAAGAGCTCATTCTGCAAATCGAGAGAGAGAGAGAGAGAGAGAGAGAATTAAGGTTTAACGTCGCATTCAGCAATATTTCAGCTTTCTGCAAATCGAGAAGCATACCATTCTCTATGATAAAATTCGCAGGGATTTCAAAGATCCCTTTAAATCCTTTGATGCTTTCAAACCTTGGTTTAAAATTGGTTTGTGCCGGCGTATGGCTAAGGCTTCCTTGAATAACACTTGAGACCAGTGAGCTGCTGTATCAATAATTTTAGTGTTTGATTCTATAAGTGACAACAAAGAGATCGGGTCATCGTCAAAAGAGCCATTTGCTAAATCAAACATTTGACGAATGTAACTAAAATTCAAGTGTTATTCAAGGAAGCCTTAGCCATACGCCGGCACAAACCAATTTTAAACCAAGGTTTGAAAGCATCAAAGGATTTAAAATTATTTCGGTAATATCATTTATAGATTAACCAGTTTTCATAAATTAGACTGTGTATCGTTTCATAATTGTATATTGCTGTGCAAGTTACAACACTTGTAGATTCCCATCAATTCTGATGTGGATTGCCAAGCGAATTATACCTATATTATCTTAAGATGACAGTCCTTATCTGAACATGACATGTAGAAATATTGAATGTAGATATATACGTGCTATATCGCCATACTTTATTCATTGTGTATTGTTGTCATCAATTAGATTGTGTATTATATCACCTGTAATCACAACATTTGTATATTGCTATCTCTTAACATTTAATGTCTACAACAATTTTCTGAAAATGACATTTTAATATCTGTCCAATCTGACTGACATTACTGGCTTACCCATTCATATATGTGTATTGGCTAAGATCACATTATACCTTGTATATATACTGTACGTATAGAGCTGTTTGTAACTTTGTTCACTGCTGAAGATGCTATAACTAATAGCGAAATATACAGAATGAAATTGTCATCCCTACTCGGAGTTGCTTTTCTTCTCTAGTAAAACAATCGAGAACGTTTTCTTGTAATTGAAGAACTGCGATCCCGAATTTGGTGGAGCTTGGATGAGTACGTGCTTCCCATCTGAAGCGCCCACGTAGTTTGCAAAGTTCCATCGAATGAAATATCCTTGGGATATTTCGAGCCATTGTGCTTTCGCTGGTGCAGGAAGATGATATGGTTGTAGACGTGTCCAAATTGCCTCGCATACCTCACGAATTATGTATGATACTGTAGTAATCCCTATGCGATAACTGAAGCTTATGGTCTTGTATGAATCACCAGTAGATAGAAATCTCTAAATAGCAGATTAAAGAAAAGCTATGCGAATCAACACACCATCGAGTTACGAAGTTTCGTTGTGAACGCTTTGTTTGCAAGACCTTATTCATGGCATGGTATGACGCAATTTGGTCATCCATGGAGGAGAGTGTTTCGGAACTGGCTCCGTCAGTTGATGTCGACGATGGGGTGGGTAGTCTATTAGTGTGAAACTCGAATGAATAAAGGATATGTGATGTTTACCTGGGTAAAACTCTTTTGTCTGCATGTGACGGCAGTAATCAATAGCTGATTTCTGTTTTCCTGCAAGTTCATATTTTTCTTGAAGAATATATACAGAAGTATCAGCCTGGGAAAAAAGTGTGATGGTCAGCTGATTATAAAACTGAATTTATGGTTCATCAAAATGTTCTCCCTGGCCTTATTTGGTGTTTTTGAGGCATTTATAGAGAACATTTTCTCTTGTCACAAAAATATGACACTTTAATCAAACTTGGTACTTTCAAATGATCAAACTTCTTAATATCTTGTTCGACAATATGATTTTGGTTTGAGGCCTACATATTTTTCATAAAAATGAAATTTATAGTTCATCGAAATGTGCTCCTATTTATACGGAGGATTTTCTCTTGTAACAAAAATATGACTACATTTTGATGAACTATAAATTTCATTTTTATGCAACTGACCATCATAATCTTTCCCAGGTTGATCAACACTTTGATCGGAAGCGCTGACAGACGACACCGTATTTTTTTCATGACTACAGGTCGTGGTGTTTGTACGCAGATCGATGTATTCGTGTGAATGGGGTGGCTCTGCAAAGATTTTTCCTAACAAAACCAATGAATGCATAATATAAATAGACCTAACCATGATTGGGAGGAAGATCAACTTGTTCGACTCCACTAAATGTTTTAAGATTTCGGGTTATCTTGGTTGTGACAAGAAGGGATGTTTCGGGAAGTTGGTCGGAACGGACACTAGATCGGAACTGGCGACGTGACTGTATTTAAACATTTGCACAACTCATTCATTTCCATAATAAAGAAAACCTGGATCGTTAATTCGACTGAAGCGACAAATTTTTTGTTCCCTTCAAAATTTCGCCAGAAATTAATTGGAAATTATTGCTTTGTTCGACGAAAAACCTTATTTTAATATATTTGGGAAACAACGTTACATTGAATGCCAAAATGCTCTGAATGCTCACCTTGTATAACTTCCTGTATCGCAATAGCTCGTCTTCAAAACAGTGGACGCATTTTTTACCATACTACATTCATATACACAGCTAGCAGTAATGTCCTGTCCACATCTAGATCTAATTCAATATGGTTTGACCATTCCTCCGACCAAACTGTTCAGATGAACTTAGCATGTCAAGAATGGTTCGAGAGAATATAGAGCACTATCAGGTTTCGGGTTTTCGTTTCAAAAAAGAAGATAAGATGACTGTATTTCATATTTAGAATAAACGTATATATCCCTATTGTACAGGTAACTTCGCATCTTCGCATCGTAACTTCGCATCGTAACTTCGCATCGTATCTTCGCATCGTAACTTCGCATCGTAACTTCTCATCTTCGCGCTTCGCATCGTAACTTCGCGCTTCGCGTCTTCGCATCGTATCTTCGCATCGCATCTTCGCATCGTACCTTCGCGCATCGCATCGTACATGTATCTTCGCCTTTTTTCATCTTCGCATCTCAGCATCGTAACTTCGCGCATCGCATCGTAACTTTGCATCTTCGCCTTTTTTCATCTTCGCATCGTAACTTCGCGCTTCGCATCGTATCTTCACATCTTCGCATCGTAACTTCGCCTTTTGGATTTCATGTTCTAATGCCAAACCCACGATGGCCCTTCTCGGCCATCATAGATTAAGACTATAAGGAACTGTTTCTCGAATTCTGATAGTCACCAGAGGTCACGAAAATTATGTAAGTCTGGTAAAACATCTCTTGGATGCACATCGTAGATCTGTTCAGAGATCATGTACAGGGCAATTTATATAGTCATTGTCCGAAGTTAACAAAACATCACATTGACCTAGATTCTCATGTGAAGATGAACGTAAGCCTTGGAGCTCAAGTTTGATTGTGTCAATATATGAAATCTCTATGAGGGTAGGAACAAAGAAATGAGAACCTGGAATCTGTTGTCCCAGCAGATAATGAGAGGCTCAAATGGCTAAAAGATGACTTTCTGAAGTATTTTGAAGATTGGAGAATAAGTGTGGAAAACCGGGTCGCAAATCTCCGCCAGGGAGAAATGAGTCCCATGTCGCTGAGTCACCAGCCACTGCTTGGTTTGAAGATAACTGTTACTTCAATCACTGAATTAATACCATTTCTTCTGTCTAAAGGCCTGTTTATACTGAGCGCGAACGCGACCGCGAACGTGGCGATCGCATTTGATTGATGTACTGCTATTTGAGTGAAGTCGTTCATACTAACGGCGAACGCGAACGCGACCGAATTTTAATTCGCGCGGAAATCCGTGGACATTGCCTCCAGAGCGAATTTTTAGAAACATTTCGCGCGAACGATTGGCATTACCCAATCAGAGTGCGAGGATAAAAGGCATACATATGACCTGCCTGTGCCATGTCACTCGTTGTCACGGCTTCGTCATGGCAGGCGAGAAGACAGAAGAGCTCATTCTGCAAATCGAGAGAGAGAGAGAATTAAGGTTTAACGTCGCATTCAGCAATATTTCAGCTTTCTGCAAATCGAGAAGCATACCATTCTTTATGATAAAATTCGCAGGGATTTCAAAGATATTGAAAAGAGGAAAGTAATATGGAAACAAAAAGCAGAATCTAATGGCTTGACTGGTCAGTATACCGTATGATTTACCCATGATAGAAAATAAACAATGTAGGTATAGGCCTATGTCATTCAATGTTGATTGCCATGAATGTCGATATTCAATGATGTCCGAGTAAGGCCAATGCCCGTGATGACTGGAAAAGACACGTTGTAAGTAATATGATTTATCGTTCTGTCTCTCTGTCTATGCATGTGTATTGCGCAATGTCCACACGTTATAGGAGACCCAAATAGCTGTACCAAAGCATGCATTGTTCTGCCATGCAACTGCTCCTGCAGGTGAGAAAGAAATCTTTCAGCGAATCTCGGATGTCTATAGCGTCGTTTCGGGGGCGATGTCCTCCTCCTCTGATATGTTTCAAAATACCGTCATGGATGTCCTCGTGTGGGATGTTGAGGTCATCATCAGGCATATTCGCATTAGGCCTATCAGTTGCACTTTCAGTTTGTAGCATATTGTGTAGGACGATTGTAGCTTGGACCACTGATCCCACGTTTTCAGGTGAAAGAGGTATCTTTCTGTGATACACTCTCCACCTGTTTACTAGTATGTCAAAGGCATTCTCTGATATTCTGCGAGCTCTAGACCGTCTGTAATCAAAGACACTTTTAGCATCATCTAAGTCAGTACCAGGTATGGACGCATGTGATTTCTCTTGAGAGGGAATGCCTCATCTCCTACAATTACGAATGGAAAGTGTCCTCTATCTTCGGCGTTCGGCAAGGGCTGGTCATCTGGAATCTGTAGTGTATCATTCTCCATCTTCCGCATTAGTGCACTTCTTCTGAAGATGCCAGCGTCGTTATTAGAGCCATATGGCCCAATGTCAACTATAGTGAAGCAATACTTCTAATCTACTAGTGCTAGTAAAACAATCGAGAACGTTTTCTTGTAATTGAAGAACTGCGATCCCGAGTTTGGTGGAGCTTGGATGAGTACGTGCTTCCCATCTGAAGCGCCCACGTAGTTTGAAAAGTTCCATCGAATGAAATATCCTTGGGATATTTCGAGCCATTGTGCTTTCGCTGGTGCAGGAAGATGATATGGTTGTAGACGTGTCCAAATTGCCCCGCATACCTCACGAATTATGTATGATACTGTAGTAATCCCTATGCGATAACTGAAGCTTATGGTCTTGTATGAATCACCAGTAGATAGAAATCTGGAATAAAAAACACAAGTATTTATTCCCTTTTTCAGTACAAGAAGTGGAGAATCGGTGGAAAAATGTGCGGGATGGGCTGTCCAAGTATCATCGAAAATTCAAAACAAAGAGTGGTGGCGGCGCCAAAACTATCAAGGAGTACAAGTATGCCAAGGTGCTGGCTTCCCTAACCCCCTTCCTTGCCGATCGACCATAAGTACAGGAAGAAGTTTGTTCACGTCTAATTACATGTATGCCGTAAAACCCAAATGATAACCTTCATGGTTCATTTCACAATTTCAAATAGTTGATCCAGAATATGTTTTGTGTAAATTAACAAATGATTCATAATTGTTATTTCCCATTTCAGAACAACGACCAATTTGGATGAAGGCGATGATGCCAATGTCCAATCTCAGGCAGCAGAAAACGAGGATGAACTTAGTGTGACTGACTTCAACCTAGACATGAGTAGCCGGAAACCCCTGAAGAAGCTGCCGAAGGAACATTTATCTCATCATGCAGCACATTTAATAAAAAGGCTCAAAACGTAAAGGAAAACGTGCTCAAGACGAGGTGGACCAAACCATATGCGAGTATTTCAAGAAAAAGACCTCTCTACCGGCCAAGGTAGTTGAAGAACCATATGACGTGGATTTATTCCTACAGTCAATGGCTGGCACAATCAGGAAGTTGCGAGCTCGTAAGCGGGCTGAAGTGAAGTTCCAAAATTCATGAGATCGTACACAAGGCAGAAATGTCATGCCTGTATCCACCATCTTCACCACGTCAAGGTTCCTATTTGTGAGCCAAAGGCGAACCCTTGACCAACTTGCATAGCAAACCGCGTTCCGCCCACACTCCAGTTACGTGACCTAGAAAAACTGCGCTGATGGTAAAACACGCTTGGGTTTTACTTTGTCTGCTAAACTATTCGCTGATACCGAATGTAAAATATTTAATCCAAGCACGCATAACAATAAAATATTAATGAATAGACCAGTGAAATTTTATAGAAATCCGTGCGTTTCAACCCAATTCAAGTCCTTCAGTGGGAAGGTGAGGTCCGATACACTGACATCGTGGACCGCCTTTAAAGCTTCGGTGTTTTCTACATTTGCCTGGCTTGTTGGATGTTTGATGGTAGATGAATGGAGATGAATGGGTTTATTTTCTCTTCAAATAGATTTTGTTTTGAACTAAGTTTCCTTATATTTATTAATGTTCATGGTTGTTGAAAAGGTGCACGTTCTTCTGCCACTGGGTGTCGCACAAGCTATGGTGTGTTCGAATCTGTTATCACGGTCGCCATGGTTGCGTTGCTTAAGTGATTTGATTGGTGAATATGTGCAGGATGCCGCTGTGTTTCGTTGATCGCGATACGTTGCCCAAGCGTACCAGGGGCTATATCTACGATAGAGATACCCCTGGTTTTAGCGAGGATGGTATCCACCAGCAATGACTCAGCCATTATTTCCCCAAACTTGCTCGTCCTATCAATTCGGGCCAAGTTCAGATATGTTCCGCCAACAAATAGCAATGTTCGCAACAGGAGTGGCTGAACCTTCTGATAGCGCCTCTTTGGACTCGTCGTCAGGTTTTGCAAGCATACCTTATACTACACTGTAGTGATGGGTTTATTTGCCAAGATAAATAACAAAGGAATACAACCGGATTCATATTGTTTGACTTTTTCCTTTAACACAGTACCACAGGAACACAATACTTACCTCAAACAGATGGCAAATCTTTCTCTTGGAGTGATTGCCTTCCGCAAGTTTGCGTCCTCTTTCCGAATGTCGTCTTCTATCAGTCGGAGAACGTAGTCGTATTGGCCTTCTGTCACCCTAAAATACTGAGCAAACTTGTCTGGGTGGAAATGCATTTCCTGCACTAGGTGATGTTATTCATCATATATACTACGTCTCTGGAAGATTTCGTGTACAGATACACGTCTATATTTTCTCCGTTTCCTTCTCTTCAGAAGACAGTACAACGCCAACATGTTGTCGTCGCTGTCTGATGATGTGTACCCTGACATGGTCAAATCGTAAATGCGCCAGTTTCATCTGCGCATTTCCGCGCGTATCGCCGCTTTCAGTACGAACGATGATTCGCGCGGAAAGTAGCAGTGGTCGTGGTCGCGCTCAGTATAAACAGGCCTTAAGGGTGTCCCTTTTGTGTTGACTTGTGTTTTCAACCAAGATGCCTTGGAACAGCAGTTTGGGCACTGCCGACATCTCGGTGGTTCATTTTTGGTTAAAATGTCACCAATTTGGAGTCCTAAAATGCGAAGATTCAATATATTTTCATAACAATTACTCCGGGTTGAACATACTAAGCAGTTGGCCAAGTTTAACGAACAAACTTTGCGGAGTGAGAAAATACAAAAAAAATGAAATAAAATAAAAAATCCAATAACGTATGTTGGAATAACCTCACTGTGACGTCATAATTACTCAAGCCAGGTGACGTTTGATTATATTTCGTCAAATAGATATTGGCATATCGTGTTTTGAATTTCAGTTTGCTTAACTCAAAACTAAAGAAAATATAAGGCTCAATCGTACCCACCCCCATTTTGGAAATGAAAAAATCGCCCAGAACAAATATCTTCGACCTGGCCTTTACCTCCATTCCACTGCCAAACAAGCAGATACCGAAAACACATGAAATAAGCTACCTAAAATAATAGTCTACAAAACTCCCGAGTGGGAGGAAGGATTTCGACTATTGTGTTTCTTTTAAAATTTTGTGCTAGCAACAAATTAAAAAAAATCCACAACAGTCATACATGTAGTATACATAAACATAGGCTAGTTCCCTGCAAGACATAGGCGGTCAACAGTTTTCAATGATGCCGAAAAGAAATCATGATGTTCCAATAATATCGAATCCGTATCGCTGATTAGTATTCATAATCAATAGGATTTTCTTTTTAAAGCCGTTATCTAGCGAACGATGTATCTCAGTCACGTTTTGATTGTACCTGTTCATATGAACACGATGAGAATTTGGGTTCATACGGCTCATAGCCTCGGGTTAAGCGAAATTAGACACAAGTTACGAAACGTAAGGCCATAACAGCATGGCGGTATAACCTTGATTTATAATCTTCTACAATAATGTTTTGCGACGTTGAATAAAATCGTCACATTTTTCATAGGTTCTAGCAAATGCTACTAGGCGTGATATGTGTACGCCTTGTACAGGTTCCACTGGAATGTTACTATTAAGAAAGGGATAGCTTACGATGTCGAAATTGTAATCATCATCAAAACTGCTTATCTTGCCTTGGCTGCTTCACCCTAGAGTGATTTGGGGCATCAGGCTCAGGATCTTGACGATTGGAATAACCAGCACATTGTAGTCTCTGGGTATTGAAATATCGTCCAAATACTGCCTGGATGATATCCCAGAAGTCAGCTTGATATGAATTGAGAGTATATGTTGATAAGAGTACAAATGTCACGTCAGGGACTTTTATCACCAGAACTACAAATTTACCACTCCCTTCATCTGTTTTTACTCGCAAAATTCCAAATTGTTCGGCATTACAAGCGTCTAGTCCGTCATTCATAATTCAGCCGTCGTCCATTAAAGAATATCCGCGTCTATAATACGAAGACCTATTCCATATTCCAGTATTAGCACCAAATTCAAAAAGACAGTCATAGTATACATAAACATAGGTTAGTTTCCTGCAAGAGAGAAGCGGTCAACAGTTTTCAATGATGCCGACAAGACATCATGATGTTCCAAAAATATAAAATCCGTATCGCTGATCAGTATTCTTAATCCATAATAATCGTTGTAAAGTCGTCATGCAGAGAATGATGTATCTCAGTCACGCTTCGATTGTGACTGTTCATATGAGCACCACAAGGATCTTGAAGTACATGGGTTCATACGGCCCCTAGCTCCGGATTAAGCGGAATTAGACACAAGTCACGAAACGTAGCGCCATAGATCTTGCACGCTACGTTCGTATTTTGCTATCAGCATGCGATATGTATCGCCAAATTTGAGAAACTTTGATGAGGCGATTGGTGGAATAGCCCTGTTTTATGAGTTTCTGCAACAATGTTTTGTGAAGTTGATTAAAATCGTCACATTTAACAGAGCATCTAGCAAATGCTACTAGGCGAGATATGTATACGCCATATGCAGGTCCCTCTGGAATATTACTCTCCAGAAAGGGATAGTTTACGATGTCGAAATTGTAGTAATCTCTTTTGTCATAAAGTCGACAAGAGAGAATGCCCGCTTCGTTTTTATAGAGATATAGATATAAATATGATGTGCCTGTCTATCTGTAGTTTCCTTCAAATCCAGTGAAGGTGGATATATATCCTTCACTGCGTCATTTATATAGCGATTTTCCACAGCGAGAAGATCGTCTATATAGTCTTTGGTGAAAGAGAAGGAACGGACTTTGAATGGATCGGTTTTTGAAAGCGCCTGCATGTAGTCATATTCATAAGAGAACAGATACATGTCAGCCAGCAGGGGTGCACAATTAGTACCCATTGGAATACCTATATGCTGCTGATATATTGAGTTGCCAAATTTCGTATAGATATTTTTAATGAGAAAACCTGTATTACTTGCAAGGAAACTGAAATATGCATCGTCCTGAGCACTTGTAATTTTCATATGACGGAAAATATATGTGTTTTTGTTCTTATCAAGCCATTGATGCAAATATCCATCAAATATAGGTAATTAGTATTAGAAGCAAATAAACAGCAAATATACGTTACTTCATAAGAAGCAAATGATGTTTATCACGCTCGTTTCACAAATCCCATATAAAATTCGCTAACATTTTTTAAATGAGTGTGATAAAAATTAAAGAAATGACCACGAGTATGGTACTTGATTTCTCACATCGCATTATCTTACCATATAAAAGTCGAATCAGAATGGAAGTTACTAAGCAAAGATGCGAAGGTGTGATACAGGTTCAATATCATATCGGTGTATCAGCTGTGATGCCCCAAAGGCCGATGATCGATGGGCTTAATGTACAGTAAGGCGTTATCGTGAAGATGGATGAACTGTAATAACGCAGAGAGATATATCAACTAAGAGATATAATCATCAAACTATAAGAATAGGAGAGACAAAAAGAACGCAGCTCAAAGATCACAATAACCCATTGATTACTGGTTGATGTGAAAGTAAAAGCTTGTGCCTATTAATAGAAGCAATGATGCATTAGATATTTTGTGATGCGAGTTATATAAGGCCTAAAGATAAATTGAAATGACCACATGACAGTAATTTGCTCTCGGCCCGATCGAGATCTGTATTAGGTTTCATCCAGCTGACACCTGTGTACGTCTAAGAATCCTGCAGTTTGTGGCAGAAAGGTAGAACTTTATTTTCGAACTGCAATTAAAATCAGATCGCAGATGTGCGTATGAGAACCTGAGTTGATATTTTACTTCCTGAAGGAAGTATAGCTGACGTGTGAAGGTTGCATTCCTACCAATCCAAGTATTGTCAGTTAATCGTTTTCATGTTGCTATATCTGGTGTTACATATTAATTCAACTCAACAGCTGTCTCCATGATTTCCGGTGATGACAGGATGATACATTGATTATCTTGCGATTGGAGGTTTTGAGTGACATCTTGGCGATATTCTAAGATTTTGCGTGTGCTATTAGCCACAATTGAACAACAACAATTGTACTAATATACGTACGAGAGAGTGGAAGCTGCCAAGAACCGTAATCTGGTGTGGAGATAGAATTCTCGACTTGAAATTACGTCTATAATCGAAGAGAGACCGATAGGATATATACTACATAATCCATAAAGGATATGTGACGTGTACATACGAAAAACTCCTTTGTGTGTGACGGTAATAAAGTCGATTTTTTTGCATTCCAAAACCTGCCAAATGAGATTTTCTTGAAGTTTACATACTGAAATATCCCCTTAAAAAAAAACTGAGATGTTCACTTACATAAAAATGGAGAAATGATTATGCAAAATGTGCTCCCGGGCTTATTTTGGTATTTCTGAGCATTTTTATGAAGAGTTTTCTCCGGTAGCAAAAATATGACACCTCAAACCAAAACCATTCGTGGTTCTTTCCAATAAACAAACATCCTAATATACTGTGTTTAAAAATTATTTTGGTTTGAGGTGTCACATTTTTGATATAAGAGAAAATCCTCACTGTAAATCCCTCAAAAATACCAAATCAGGCTGCGGAGCACACTTTGATTAATCATATCTCCATTTTTATACAACGGAGCATCGCAATTTTTTCGAGGCTGATATTTCAGTATGTAAACTTTTGGATTGAACAAAACAAATCCAGCTTGATTACCATCAACACACAAGGGAGTTATTCCCGTATTTTCGCCACATATCCTTTCACAGTGGAATAGAGAAGAACTCATTATAGGAAACTAATGTCCCTTCAGTAACCCACCGGGTGCTGACCGATCGCCCATTGGATCAATGAATGTTCATCTGATTGGCTACCTAGCAGTTATCAAGCAGTTTTCAAGCGGTTACTGTTGTGTTACCAACTCAGTGTTTCACACTGGGTTACCCTCTGGTAAAAATACAGTTGCAAATCAGTTACTTTTCAATGAATGACCGGTTACCAAACCATTGCTGCTTACCTACGTGTTCCAATACCTCTTGATGACTGCACGATACTGGTAGGAAAGGTGCCCTTGCATTATTGTTTGGTTATCAAGTCGGTCATCAATCAGTGACAGAACATTAACCCATCAGGCTACTGCATTGTTTGTAACCAAGTGTGGACAATTTAGTTGGTAAATGATTACCTATCATTTTCCCATAATTTCACTTTTGGTATAACGTATTGGCTACCAATGAGTAACAAACCAGTAGCCTTAAGGTCAGAATCGCACGGTACTTTGCAATCAGATATCAGAATATTGTCTTCTAAATATTATCACAATGGACACGGTCGATAATGCATTGGTCCACCAAGGGCGCCATTTTACTCCTGGGGCAATATGTCGCCAGCTGGAGGCATATTCGTCCCTAATGCACAAACCCCGACGATGACTTGTGATATTCTTTACCAATTTTCTCATATTTTCTCTTCGACTAAACCGTTCAAGATCATCCACCGGCAACACGCGCAGACAGTGTACTAATTTTTTGCTTAAGGATCGAGTGAGTAAATATGGTTTAACGTCGCTTTCAACACTATTTCAGTCATATCACGACGTTTGATTCCTATTCCGTTTCACACCCGGGAATCCCGCGGGTGCCCCAGTTAGTCGCCTCTTGAGACAAAATCTCTGAGAGGCTGAGGCCGTTTACAAATGAACACCCCGGGACTTGCTCTGTTGAAATTGAACAAGCTCAATGATAATAGCTAATAGGTTTATGTCTTTACTTTCATTGTTTCCGCAATATCACGGTAACATTTCGTCGCGAGTTATCCGTCCGCATAAAGTGTAAAGGCCCATTTCCACAGCACGGGGGCCCTCGGTGGCCGAGTGGTCTAAGGCGCTTCGCTGGTGACCGCTAGCCTCACACCGCTGAACCGACACGGGTTCGAGCCCAGCTGGTCCATGTGTGAAAGTTTGTCAGTTACTTGCCCAAGGGCGGTGGTTCTCTCCGGGTACTCCGACTTCCTCCACCAACCAAACTGACTGTCACCATATGAGTGAAACAAACTTGAGTGTGACATTAAGCCAAATTCCCTCCTCCCTCCTCCACAGCACGACATCTACCATGTCTGCACGTTATTGGCGCATGTCCATAGCATGCGACTCGACGACGTACTGAGGCAAAAACGCGTTGAAATAGCCCTGGTTCTAATTTTCTCGCGCGTCAATAATGTCGTTCTGATGTGGCAGTGACATGACGCGAGCTGTGAGTAGTGCACCATTGAATAACATTAGGGTTATTTTGTTCAGATGTGGCTGGCGCTGTCAAAATGCATGCTGTGGAAATGGGCCTTTAATCGTCTAGTCTCATTATGTTTTAAAAATATTAACTCATACGGTTTTAATGACGCTAGTTTGGGCGTTCTACGTCCCTGTTTATATTAGCGTGACGTTTACAGGGGAGAGTTTTCCTGTCAATTAATGTTAACAAGACCAGGGAAATTATTACATAAACTGGCTTTAGACAAGGCTGTACAACCAAGCGCCTTCACTCGAAGTTTCTCAAATTTTCTGATAATTATCAGACACTGACACAACCACTTCGCTGGGGGTCTTATAATACCCCCAGCCACCAGTCAGATTTTTGGACTGGATTCGGAGCCGCGCGCACATCGCCGGAAGTGACATCATATGTAGTAGAATAGATGTTTGCCGAACATTTCGATTACTTTTCAAGTCTGCATAATACCTCTGTTGACCTAGCTTTAAAGTGTTGTTGTTGTCTAATATGCTTCTACTCCGTAAGCAGTATTGGTCCCAATGAAATTTCAAATGTCCACAATGTTCTGTGAATAAAGAGGCACACTTTGTTCTATTGTTCATTATGGTATTGGTGGTAGGGAAGTCAGACTTCGTACATGTTCAGAGTCGCAGCTTTATATTTGAGTCCATCAGGCAGCGTTTACGGTGACAGTGTTAACAGAGCTAGAGGAGTGTGCTGGCCACAGTAGTGTATTTAGGTCCAGAGTTCTTTCCCAGAAAGAAGAATTATCTGAAGATTATTTTCCCTGTTTATCTGGACAGAACATATAAAAAGTAGTTCGCTCATGTTTATCGATCATGGACCCCAAAGTTCTTTGTTTCGTGAATTCCATAAAATTTGTAAACAATGCAATTCCGTCACATCATTTCCCCGTTATGTCCTTCATCGTCACTCCTTAAAAAGTAGGCCAAATTGTAATTCCGCCGCGCAGGTTTTATTAACCACATTTTTCAACTTTAAACTTTATTTGACGAAATCAAGATATAATTTGGTCTAATGTTTAGGATTCGAATAAAACATCACATGGAATGAGAAATATTCGAGTTTTGATGGAATATCTACATTGTATGTATTCAACACGTCTTCATACGGTGGTTGTCTCTGAAATTCCGTCACGCGGTATTCGAATGTCGCGTGATCGAATACAAAACTATTTTGTTTCGCCTTTTGTCTCTCAACCGTTCTTAGTAATAGGGTTAGGAAATTGGTATTCCATAGCAGATGTATCAGTAGTATACAAAGCGCAAACTGAGTCCTATTGACCTCAGAAATTAGCATGCTTTGTGGAGGTCACGTGGAGGTAGCCACTCAGAAGCGCGTATTGTGTCACATGGGGTGTGGATGTGGTGGATGGGTGGTGGGTTTAAGATGGCGGCTGTGGTGGATGGGTGGTGGGTTTAAGATGGCGGCTGTGGTGGATGGGTGGTGGGTTTAAGATGGCGGCCGGTGTGAGTGAGTGCAAGTGTGGTGGATGGGTGGTGGGTTTAAGATGGCGGCCGGTGTGAGTGAGTGCAAGTGTGGTGGATGGGTGGTGGGTTTAAGATGGCGGCCGGTGTGAGTGAGTGCAAGTGTGGTGGATGGGTGGTGGGTTTAAGATGGCGGCTGTGGTGGATGGGTGGTGGGTTTAAGATGGCGGCCGGTGTGAGTGAGTGCAAGTGTGGTGGATGGGTGGTGGGTTTAAGATGGCGGCCGGTGTGAGTGAGTGCAAGATGTGAAAGATGTATTCATCCGCGGTCATGTCTGGCGGTGATTCGGTCGCGGGAAAAACCTTCCGCGGATAAAAAGTAGTCCCTAGATAAAATGGTGCGATGGGGTCGAGTGAGGTATCCAAGTGAAGCTTAGGGGAGGGGGCATCTAATGGGCTGGGGTGGGGTTGACATATCGGCCTTCTGCGCATGCGCGGTGGCCGAAGGGTATGAAAATAGCCGTTTTGGGAACAACAAGTTTAGTAATGTTTATATAGTTTATTACCCCAATGTTACATCATACCCAGGCTGGGGGGAGCCGCCCTGGGTATGTTTAGTATGTTCACAGCAAAACAAATTGAAATATCAAACACCATGTTTTATTATTTAACACATTGTCACATTAGGTCAAGTGTTTACTGAGCTCAAGTCAGCGAGCAGCATGTAGACATAGAGTGTGTGTGTGTGTACAGCATCATATTCATCAGTGCACGGGTGACGCATTCAACCGATGGGGGTGATCGGTCAGCTTGGTCAGATCTACGTGCACCAGGGACGGAAAGACGATGATGAGTTCAAACAAGTCTTGTTGCAGAACTATTGAACAAGTGTTGAAAAACATTTACCGTATTCCTACACATTCATTGAAGTGGCTTGAGAGCGTATAATTGTATTAAAAATTCAGAGTTTTTTTACTGTTAATTGTATTAAATGCAGAACTATTGAACAAGTGTTGAAAAACATTTACCGTATTCCTACACATTCATTGAAGTGGCTTGAGAGCGTATAATTGTATTAAAAATTCAGAGTTTTTTTTACTGTTAATTGTATTAAAATTCAATACTCAGATATAATTGTATTAAAATTCAATACCCTGGTGAACACGTTCATTCTATTTGTGTTAATAAAAATAGTAGAAAATTAAAAAAATGGTTGTTAGTGTTCATTCTTTTTTTTTTTTTTTTTAAATTTTAAAAAAAAAATTCAGCCCCGCCCCCTTTTCACCGCACCCTCCCCCCTTTCCCCCTTTCCCCCTTTTTTTCAATAATTTCAAAAAAATTGTAAAAAAAATAGTAGAAAATTAAAAAAATGGTTGTTAGTGTTCATTCTTTTTTTTCTTTTTTTTTAAATTTAAAAAAAAAAATTCAGCCCCGCCCCCTTTTCACCGCACCCTCCCCCCCTTTCCCCCTTTCCCCCTTTTTTTCAATAATTTCAAAAAAATTGTAAAAAAAATAGTAGAAAATTAAAAAAATGGTTGTTAGTGTTCATTCTTTTTTTTTCTTTTTTTTTAAATTTTAAAAAAATTCGTCAAGAAAAAATGTTTTGTAGAATATAGATTCGCGTTCATTTCTATTTCGTCAAGAAAAAATTTTCATCTCGAAAATTGGCAGATTGAAATGTTCTCTCTCATTTTATGACACGGTATCTATTTTTACAGCTGTCAACTGTTATGGTTTGGTCACAATGTTGCCATTTTCTCCCCTATATTTAGCGTCCACAAAAAGAAGAGTATATTACAGCAATTATGTTCAAGAAAACACCCCGCTAGAAAATTGTCTTCAAATTGTCTGTTGTTGTGGGAGTATAAAAAAATCCTGGTCAACAGGGGCGCGTATATTTCGTGCGACGCTATGTTGCCAATGCATTGAAATTTGAATAGGTTGTCTGCATGGGTTTCAACGCAAGTATAGTACTAAAGTCTAGCTTACCTGATAAAAGAGTTTAGTCCAGATGTATACCTATATTCCATACTCCCGGACGTTTGATGCATATCTGGGGGCTGTTTTTTTCCTAGGTGGGTATAACACACCATGAAGCCTTCATCACGATGCATTCGTATGCTAAAAAAATATGGGTATCACCACGAATCTCATTTCCATATATATTTTTTCGAAATTCACAGATATTTCCATCGGTAAATCCGGAAACGGCCTCAATTGCCTGTCAGCTCTCTTGTTGTTTCAGCGCACACGGTGAGCAAAAGTTTCAAGAAATTGATTTCAGTTCCCGCATAACGTCTTCTTCAAGTCCATTTTGAAGAGTCGAGCGTATGAATCGAGTGAAAATAACATGCGATTCATTGGCCTGTCCGGTAAAACTGCTGAGCTGTTGGCTTGCGTTCGCCGCACACGCTGAGGATTTGGCCTCGCGAGGCGAAATTATCAAACAAGTTTGATATTTTTCCCCCGGCCTCGCGGTTCAGCCAATGCACTATAAGAAAAACATATGTGTGTGCATATTAATAAACCACGTTGGCTGTATAGGTCGTAGAAAATGGGCGCCTAAAAAATGAACACATTTCATTACACTGTTGCGAATTGTTGCCAGTGCACGTGTGACTCAGTGCGTTTTCATATCCAGCTCAAATTGACACGGAGAATTTCGTTACCATTACCAGTAAATTGTAAGTTTATTGCGGAAAGAATTTATATTGCATAAATTCCTGCGGGAAATAGGAAGTACACATATAAGAGAATATTGTCTTGACGTAAAAAGTTTGGACATTTCATATTTACGGAGATATGGATTTTTATAACTGAGCCGGTTTTTCGTGTAAACCATCGCAGCGAAAAGGGAAACGGCTGTCATCTTCGTTTTGCTATGTCACAAAAAGTGCCCGAATTACTTATTCCTAAATGATTTCATGACGAATCCAACTAAGGTTAGCAAGTATACATATTTTACGATATTGTGAATAACTGTGAGCACATAAGACGTTCTGGTTGCTGAGATCTGAATTTTTGAAGTTTGGCAATTTTCTGACTTCGAGCTTCGAATACCCACCGCCATATTTGTTGGAAGCCGGTTTTTCGTTTGTCATGATGGAAAATCATTAATTAATCATATTTTGAGATATATTTCTCAAGACAACCTTGTATTCATTGAAAATATAAATCGGCGAGTAGTAGACGAAGGGAAAATTGGGAAGTACTGACCATGCCCCAGAATATTTCATATGCATATCACGGCCTTAAGGCCTATGTAAGATGTAATCTACTTCACAGTTTAGTAGTATAAAAAGCGCAAGTCCTATTGACCTTACCCCTTCCAAAGAAATAAAATCGGCTCTATTTTACAGGAGTATATACGCAGGTCACGTGGGTTGTCACGTCACTTCCGGGTTTTCACTAAAAACTACCTCCAAACATAGAAGAGTTCCAATTTTTTCCCTTAGACGTCCGTATGTTCATCCTCCAAACCCACAAGAGTTCCAATGTTCAACCGCCGGGGTGTTTTCCACTGGCCTGGCCCGCCCCAGCGCCCCGCAGCGCGCGCGCGCGTCATCCCGCGTCATCCCCGGCAGTGCGCGCGCGGACGCGGGTCAAAAGGTCAAAGGGTCACCTCCAGGTCAGACGGTCCAATGTCCAATGAGACAATGTTGCGGCATCGCTATAGTCAGAGCTTGAGCACAAAAAAGGGGATTCTAGATGAACCTGGGAAAGATGGGCAGTTCCATTTGGACCAATCAGCGGTCGAGAAAAAGAGCCAATCAGCGGTCGAGAAAAAGAACCAATCAGCGGTCGAACAATCAGCCAATCGAATTGGGGTACTCACGGTGTGCTTTCGCTGACGTCCGCGCCTACATCTGGGTTCTTGTACACCCGGGTAATGTTTTTCTGGACATGGATGGGTTACCTTTGGCTCCATTCTAGGCCACTGATTGGCTAATACGGTGTTCAAAGCCACTTTCATGCATTATGCTCATAGAACTTATAGTCATAATCTATACGTGTTGGACGAGTCTCTTCACTCACCGTATACACGTACCTCAATGAAATGCCCGCTCCAAACCTAGACCAAAGACACGTACTTGGTCTGTAGGCTGATTTCATTGGCTCTCTATTTTTACTATAGTGCTCTTGCATTCTAACCTTGATGGGTTACCTAGAACTTATAGTCATCAACATAATCTATACGTGTTGGACGAGTCTTTTCACTCACCGTATACACGTACCTCAATGAAATGCCCGCTCCAAACCTAGACCAAAAACACGTACTTGGTCTGTAGGCTGATTTCATTGGCTCTCTATTTTTTACTATAGTGCTCTTGCATTCTAAACTTGATGGGTTACATTTTGGCCCCATCCTACACCACTGATTTCAGTTTGACTGAATCTCCACATTGGGCATTGATGCATTAGGAATAAAACACACAAGACAGGGTTTTTTGGTGAGATCTCATTTTTTTTTTATTCAGTGAACAACAACAACGTGAGAACAACCACGTGAAAACTCAAGCCCAGAACAAGGGGCTTGTAATTAACTGAAGCCCAGAACAAGGGGCTTGTAATTAACTGAAGCCCAGAACAAGGGGCTTGTAAGAAGCCCAGAACAAGGGGCTTGTACATTGAAGCCCAGAACAAGGGGCTTGTAAACTTAAGCCCAGAACAAGGGGCTTGTCATTAACTTAAGCCCAGAACGGGGCTTGTACATTGAAATGATGGGCGGCCCAGTCATAGACGAGTACATCGCGGTCCTCGGCCTGGGGGTACTCGTCAAACATCTGTACGATGGTAGATAAGGGTCTTCCCCGGCATCGATGGTACAGGTAAAACAAGCAATATTGTCCGCACACGCCACTGGTCAGGCTTTGCAACGTTTGACTGTTCCAACACCACGTCTCTGTGCCTTGATCCATGAAGTCTGTTAAATCGGGATGGAGGGGTGGCAGACCGTACGGGTCAAAGTATTCCCCCTGCTGTTCTGTCAAGTACACGGCCACCCAGTGTTCACCGGGTCGATCCATCGGGTCCGTGTTGAGAACGTAAGCAGCAGGATACATACGGTCTAATGGAAACACATCTCGGGCGAACACCCCTTGAAAGACCCTACGTGTCTCTGGGTCATTCTCCAGCACGGTGGTTATCTGGTCTGTATCCATTTTAGGTGGAGAAGTCACACAGGACGTTGCGCGCCTTGTCCACTTGAATGATGTTGTCAAACTCGGCGTAGCAGATCACATTGACGGTGGTCGCCAGGGCTCGTGCAAAGTGGATTTCCAACCGTAAGTTGCCTTGCTTGGCCAAGGCCAGCTGATGGTCGTTCTCTAAGGTGGGGGTCAGATCGAAACAGAACAACGTGTATCCGTTCGCGTAGTCCTCCCGACTGATCATATTCCCTTCGTCCTGGTTTATTTGACCGGTGGCTGTAAACAGGCTCTGACAGGCTCGAATGAAATTCCTCCGCCCAAAGTCGCTGAGAAAAATATCCACCTGCTGAAACATCGAGTGCAGCCAGAGATTCGTCGGGCCCACCGTTGCTTGGTCAGCGATTCTGGTGCCAGCTCCATTGACCACCTTGGCTTTCACATACAAGTAGGTATGGGCTAAATCCACATAGGCCGTATCCGCATTACTGATGGTGAACTCGATGGGCCCGGTTTCGTTGATGCTGGAGAGCGGGAGATGCTCCACCCATAATCCTTGTTCGACACTGGTTTGTGTGGGCGGCACGGTCCACAAATCAAATTCACTGTTGGTGGAGGGGCAGGACTCGGCGTGGATTAAGGACATGTTTTAAGAAAAGATATCCTTTGTCTTCTTCGATGTGCGTCGTCGCTGGGTCGGTCGTCGACTGGTGCGTGGTCTCGGTGGGGCAGCTCTTTTATTCCCAACGGTGCGTTGTGCTTTGGCCACCAAGACGCCTCCCGCTTCTTTGGCCCGCCGTTTCAAGGATTCTTTGGGTGCCGTACCCCCCAAGACATCACCGGCCACTTGCAGTCCACTGCGTACCGCTTGTTTGCCGATTGCTTTCACCCCACGCGTCACCAAGGGCAGGAACGTTTTCACAATGCTGCCGAGTATGTTCCCCAGACCATGTCCTCGTTGCATGCGTGCACCGCTAAATACCGGAAAGCCACCCCCGGCCTGTTGGGCATAATAGTCGGCATAGCTGCGTGCATCGCACTCGTAAGGTACTTTCATTATGCAAAGTGGGGAGCACGTGCTTGTCGAAAATGAAGTGTCAGCACCACTTTTCCTCGTTCGAATGCCACCGGTCGTCCCGTGTCATCTCTTATATCCACCGTGATCGTGTTGATGTCAGTTTGTCGTACGGGCAAGTAGAGCATGTGGGTGAAACTGTGGGTGACTTGACCTCCATACGTCTTTTTAATGGGGACCACCCGTAACAGAGGTGTGTTGATATCGCCCACGATGTGGTTGTCCACCACGTCCGAGTAGACGTAGAGTCCGTACATACCCGACTTCATATCCATCGGCATCTCGCCATGGTGTTCGGTGGGACCAGCGAACGTCTTTAGATCGAAACCCAGCATTTGCTGTAGGATAGCACTCAGTACGACACTCGCCTTGCCGGAGACGATAAGCTGTGCCTTGTCGTTGTGTGCGTTGTAATCGAAGTCCACGTGATTCTTGAAGGGATAGGCTTTGATGGGTCTTGAAGTATTCGTCACCCCCCGTAGCGCCTTATAATGCATCAGTCTTGACAGCCCATCCATGAACTCTTTGGGGGTATCGTATTGGCCTTCGGGCAGGGTGAGTCGGGTGTTTTTGCCTTCGTAGGTCACCTCGTACCACACTTCATTGGCTCGCACGTTGTACCACGAGTAAGGGTATTGGATATCCACGAGGCCGCATTCCCACCGGCCAGGTAAATGTAACGGTTGCGGTAACTGGGTGACGTACTTGGCCACGGTGTTGTCAGGAAACACATCCAGCGAACTGTTACTGGGTAGGGTCAGGTAAAACATGGCGACTGAGCTGTCCTGCTGCTGCTGTTGGTTTTAATAGGTGTTCCAGGCCTTGGGCGGTTGTGTCCGGCGTCGTGTTCGTCGCGTTGACTTGCTACGTGTCACGGCTCTGGAGATGTGGGGTGTCCTGATCGAGGGTGGTTTTTTAAAGGTCTGAAAAGAAGGTGCCCGTTGTGATGGTGGTGGAGTTTTGGGGGTGACTCCGGTTCCCAGTCGGCTTCCCAAGAAGGTTGTGGTGAGAGTCGTGGTGCACGACTCGGCGATTGCTGGGTTTGCTGCATAAAGGCCCAGCGGTGGGGGTTCCCCACCAATTCCTGTGGTACATGCATGTCTTTCAAGCCTTGAGCGAAGACCTCCCATCCTCGAGGATCGGTGTGCGATCTGCGTTGACGCATTAGATCATTCACTAAATCCGTCATGTGGGTGCCGGGGACCACCTGATTCTGTACCAGGAGTTCGCCTTTATCATTCCAAGTCATGTTAGGATTCTGTTTCATCCGTTGTAATACCAGGCCAGCTTGTTTCTTGAACGAGGCAGGTACACTCTTCAGCACTTCGTCTTCCACCCACTGTGGGGCTGTGGGGGCTACCCCTGGTAATGGCGGCTGTTGGAACGGTGCTGAGGTCAGCGGTCTGTCACGTGGTGGTGGTGGTGGTGGTGCTGTTGCTGGGGCAGACAGGGTTTTGTATTGGTCCATGAACGTCATGTACCGTTGAAGCGTCTCATTGTACCGTTGTACTTTCTCACTGTCGCTTCACCCCGGTCTCTGTAAGATCTGTTGCATCTCTCCATCGAGGCTGTTTATGGTCTTCACCGTAGGTGGGACAGGGTAGGGTGATTGGAGGTTTTGCAGGAACCGTGGTTCGACGAGGACCATTTTTTTCGTGTGGTTCATTGTCGGCCGAAGAGTCCACCCAATACTGGACCCAACACGGAAGCGGCCAACGGTGCTAAGATGGCCCCGAGAAAGCCGCCTTTCTGTAACACCTTTTTCTTTTGTGTTTGAGGGACCCGCTTGTGGACTAGGGTTCGGAGACCTGTCTTATGCTTGGCCAACTTGGTCTTCTGAGCCGGAGTCAGTGGTACGTTGCCTTTTAACAGGTTGTACCCGATCTCGCACAGACAGCGTACAAGGTCAGGGTCCGCACCGCGTACAATGGTTCGGACTAACTCGGGTGGGGCCGTCTTCAATACACGGAGCGTGGGAGCGTGCTTCCGTACTCGCGCAGACATCCTGTACAACTAATGCTAGAACCCACAACTCTGCCCTTTTTATCCACCTCACAGACAAAGTCAACCCTGCTGTGGTATTCATTCTTTTTATTATTCCCCATCATCAAACACACAGACCCCAGCTGGGGGCGCCACTGTGGATGTGTTTACATTATTTTTGCATGTACACGTGGTGGGTCTCTCCGGGAAAGATGCCGGTCCGTAGTCGAAGGTGGTCGGGGGTGGCTTGCTTGAGGTCGAAGAGCATATACCCGTGCTGAGGGGTTGTGGCATCTTTGAAGGCTTCCAGCGCAAACGGTGTGCGGCCGGGATATATCTGTCTCGCCAGGTGCAGCAGTTGAGTGGTATCTCTCGGGTTTTTGAAGACCACCAGGTAGTGGGCATTTAAGCTGATATTCCGATGTTCTTTTTTTTTACTGAACAGATTCTGCACAATGTAGATGATGCTGAGCCGTCGATGATGGCTGCCTTTGGTAAAGAGTTGGGTGACCCGTGCATCCGTCTCCGCCATGAGATCATCCACAACCACCAAGGTGTCGGGTTCCAAATCGGCCAGGTTGGATAGGCCTTCCACGAACGTGATGTGGGGCATTGCTGCATACGCTTCCTGCCATTCTCCGTAACACCACACGACTCTGGCAATGGGTGGAGTGATCATGCTGTCGGCGTGTTCGAGGAGCTTCCTGACGAAGTGCGTTTTGCCGGAGCCCGTCGGTCCTGCGATGACGCAGGTGAAGGGATGCTGCCACCCAGGGTCCATGGTTCGAGGTGTATCCGTTGTCGTGGTAACCCGCTCTTGTAAATTTCGTACGAGTGAACTGGAGTGGTGGCGGGTACAACGTCGGTCGTCGTTGTCTGTTCACTGTCAGAGATGGTGCTGGGGGTGGGTACAACGTGGGTGGTCGGTTCACTGTGAGGGATGAAATCCGGTGCGTGTTCAGACGTAGTGGGCGTACTTGGTGTAGGTGTAGAGCTCGACGTGGCTTGTACGCGGGGTGTGGTGGTGGTGGTGGTGACTGGGCTCGATACGACTGGTGCTCTCTGTAGACCGGTTTCGCTGGTGCCTGGTGTTCTCAGTTGGTTAAGTAACGTGCTGACATAGGCTCCGTACAACACACTCAGCAGGGTTAGCAATAGCACCCCAAAGACCACTTGCGCTTTGCGCGTTTTGCGAGACGCTGTCTTCAGAGGCGGCTGCTGTTGGTCCATAGCACTGTGGTCGGATGTGGAATGAAGGAGGACGGCAGTGGTGTCTGGTTTTATAGTCGTTTCACCTGGTTGGCCGCGACCCAGGAATTGAAGGAACTGGGCCAACCTTGCCATTTCACGAAATGAAACAGTTTGCCACGTCGACGTTCCGTTTTCAAAATCTGCTCCACCGTGTAGTAGTCTTGCTGTGTTTTTGCGACAGGCTGTAATTCCATCTCGTAAAACGTGCCTAGCAACGGTTCCCCTTGAAGATCTTCCAGTTCATAGACTCGCCGCTGTCAGGGTAGGCGCCGTTTAATCAGGAAGTGCTCATCGCTCCAGTTGGGCAAGTAACTTTTCTCGAACTTGCCCTTGACTTTACTGATCCGTACAGGGTCCCCGACCTTGTACACCGCCTTCGTCGTTCGCTGCGATGGCCTGGGGTACAAGACACGCCGGACTTGGGCTTCATTGCGTTGGGTCACGGAAATGGGGGCTCTCTCTATACTTCGATGATAGGCTCGATTGTAACCCCTCACCAGTTTCGGGAGAACATCGATGTACCGCCTTGTATTCTTATAGGTGAAATGTTTATACATGCGGCCTTTGAATGTCCTGTTGAACCTCTCCACCACGGAAGCCTTGGTCTCGTTGTACGTATGGAAGAAAAACACCTTCTGTTTCTTGAGAAAGGCTTGGAACGGTCTGTTGAGGAATTCCGTGCCTTCGTCGGTTTGCAAATACAAAGGTTTGCGCCCGGTCTTGAAGATGTCTTTGAACGCCGCTATGAGATTTGCCCCGTTTTCGTCCGGATGGGTACCACCCACGCATACTTGGATAGGATATCAATGCACGTCAAGATATACCGATTCTCATCGTTGTGTTTGGCAAAGGCGCTCATATCGACCAAATCCGCTTGCCACTGGGCATCTATTCCTCCCACGATGACCCGGTTCCGTAGAAAATGGCGACGGACAGATCGTGTAAGGTATAGGTGTCTTGTCTTCTTAACCAATCTCGGACTTGGGCACGTTGTATCCCCTTGGGTTTGGCCGCTCGATAGAGAGCCGACAATGCACTATAGGCCGCCGGACTGTCGGGACTGTAGTATAAGTTATCCAACACCTTCTCCCAGCGCTTCATGGTGACAAAATGATGATGGACTCTGGCTCTATCGTTTATTT
>JAVTVY010020543.1:0-78698 GCA_036873755.1 Hanleya hanleyi
AAAGGGTTCTGTGGGTTATTTTAGCTTTAACGTAGAGTCTGCACGATTTCATGTCGACGTAATCCGAGCCTTGACCGGATATCAGGAATTCAACGGGTGCATCGTCCGAGATTTGAGACGACGGTCGAACGTCGATAACATAGCGACTTTCAACCGCTGTTTGCGTAGGGGGTAATGAGAACAACGATAATTCGCTAGGTTGACCTTCGGTGAACCCTTTGTCGGTGAGGAGTGCCATGTTATAACTCGAAGAGATACGATCTTTTGGTCCGCGCTCTCCGTTTATCGGTGGGTGAACTGACGTTAGGATGAGAACGCTTCCTATTTATGAGTTTCTGTTGACGCGTTCTCGATACTTCGGACTTGGCTTGTTCGACCACTTGTTGAGAGGGGGCCGTAAGCTGAATAGCCGGCGTCTTGACTTTCTTCCCGCTGACGTTTTCCGAATGAGGCTCGATGGGAATAATGCAGGCTTCACCCGTTTTACCACCTAGTCCTCCACCCTTCTGCTTCTTAAAATACGTCGAGGGGTTATGGACAGACTTTGCCTCGTTCCGATAAAATCTGATCCATTTATTCACATCGGGGATGTACAAGGGTCTCCCGGTCATAGCGGTTTAACGTGAAGCGTTACGATGACGGATTCGGTGAGGAATGTCGCCGGTTCGCCTTGTGCGTCGGTTATATCGATTTCTAGATAGCGTACGTCGCTTAAAATAATAGGCAGGTAATACGGCGTGAGGTATATCCTAGATACCGGTTTTTTTCTGGAGTCCAGAGGCGTCGACGTAGCGTAGTAGAGGTACTTTCGTCTCGCCTACGTAGGAATCTCCGCATATGTTACAACACAGGCGTAGAAGTGATCGTGATTTAACCTGCGGTTGTCTTCGGATAAATATTTCCGCTAAGGCTACGACCCAAGACTCTTCGAAATGGATGCTTTTATTTAAACTGACGCGAAATTTGTATGGTCGATTCTCGGGGAAAAGCATCTTGGAGTCCTCGCTGTTTACGACGATGTACTTATCCATTCGACTGATTCACAGTCAACTGTCTCCTTAGACGTTGGGATAGCGTTATATAGTAATCCCAAATGTTAACTTTCAACGTATCGGAAACATTCTGACACACTGAATATGTATAGATATGTAGCAAAATTAGGCGGCCCCTATTTACTACACCGTCATCTAACATGCTATGGGTGATCGATTTGTAGGCGTGTAAAGAGGTAACGGCATTCACCATTCGATTCCAATCCATTATTAAATTTTCTTTTCTAGCAGGTTATGAATAGCTGTATCGATGAGACGGGTTCGAGCTTTGAGTAATGTCCACTGCGTGTAGTTCAAGACCACGCCCTTTATAGTGGCTTTGCCGTTGATAAAATAACGCAGATCAACCCTCAATAACTTGGTGTAGATACAAACAGTAGCCCGGAGGTGTTCGTCGATAATAACTTGCTGCATCGGTGTACATAGCGTTGTGTTGGGAATGATAGTTATATCCCCCGATGGTATTTCGAACACACGCGGCCTATCTTCGACTGTGTGGTACGCGCACGAAGGACAGAGTGTTCGTTTCGTGGTTAATACGATGAGTGGTATAAGTAGGAGCGATATAGCCCCTATAGAAAGAACTTTAAGTATGCCTAGCTTTCTCTGGTATTGATCCATACCGTTCGATGTCAGATTTGAGAATAAACGGAAAAATACACGGTTCGCATATTTATAATACGGTTTGAAAAATAATATATTTTCGATATACACTCGCGACCGCCGCGAAAAGAGAGCAATCGCACGTGTTCTAGGATATGGGGCTTTAAACTCTGTTAACCCGCGCATTAGACGCCATGCCTGACCCCATCTACGTATCCCGCCGTTTAATGACGAGAACGCTAACTAACATATAACTAAATAACATTGACAACAAAGCCAAGTAGTTTATAAAATATGTATTGTTACCAATCAAAACATAGCTGGTTGGAGAACGAGCGAATCTATACGCTTAGTTTTTGCTTGCGCTTTTCATACCGTTTAGTAAGTCTCTTTTCCATTGGTCGGTTTTCATTTCCGTCTCCCTCCAGTCTTCGCACTGATATTTCATCAGGTACGCGGGGTGCACGTTCATTTCCGTTTGCCTTTCGATGAGGGATTCAAAGTTCTTCATGACCGCATTTTCATCAATACGTTCTAGAGCATCGTTAAAGTATAAGTCCGCCATCTCATCGGGATCGTTCATCATACATTCGTGATGACCCTGGCTGGGGTCGTCGATCTCACATCCGGGGCAGTGTTCTCTCCTTATTTCGCCGATGGTAGGGGCTAGTTCTTCGATATACGCTTTCTTAATGGCGTGTTCGAGGAATTGCGTCCTTCTGCAAACCGTAGGAGTCGGTGGAGGCGATGACATGTCGTCGTCGAATGCTGCCGATGCGCAAACCTGAATGGCGGTTATCATCTCCTTCAGCGCAGCGTCTATCTCTCCGGCTTTCTTTTTTAACTCCGACCATAAGACCCCGTCCAATGCGATTCCGTTAGTCGTAGGAAATATCTTCCTCGCGTTGGTGGTAGATTTATCCCAGTTTCTGAGGTGCACGAATGATTTTCCCTTGAATACATTATGACTGATATATACATCTTTGTCCAGGCGGATGGGCTGGGGTGTGTCCACACCTCGTTCGAGAAAGGAATCGATGGTCCCCATGTAAAATGTTACGTTGTCCCATGCTTTCGTGTTTAGTGTGATGAACCTCGGCTGAGACGCGTTGGGTACATGACCGTGATCGACAATACGTATAAAGGCAGCCCCCTTCTCTTCAAAGACTTCTGCGCAAACTTTGTATGCTAGGGAGATCATCTTGTATCGACTGATAGATGTGTGTACTACGAAAGGCGAGTGGTGAATGTGCTCGAAAAGCTCGTCCTTTTATCCTAAACCATTCCGTGCCCCTCGTTCGACCCGAGAGCGCTTATATATAGGTTCGGGGGAGAAGGTCGCATGATGTCATCGGGATATAAATAACCGGATATGTATAGATATGTAGTAAAATTAGGTACTCTCAACGACTCCGAGTCAACCAAAATAGCTTCGCACTCTCTACGTACACCTGCTCGTATTTATAACCCTCCGACCTATTTAAGTGACGTCATGCGTCCAGCGTCCAGCGTTCCCCTCAACTGTCTTAATATATTCTACTGCTGTTCTTATGTCAATCGTTCAGTTGGTTGTTTCAAGCCTCTAGATACATAATAAGTCTATCTATACAAATCACTAAATCATGTATGAGACGACACGGAGAAAGCATATCCGTGCCCAAACGCCTAGTTTGTAACTGATATTTTAGGTGTTTGTAGGTATATTACTGGAGAATAAATACTAGTTGAACTTCCAGTCACATCCGGGTCAAAAATCCGATCCCGGTCAAAAGGTCATTTCCGTGGATGAAGTCACGTCCAGTCACAAGAATTCCAGTGTCAATCTGCGCATGCGCAGTCAGCCTGGAAATACTGAAAAGGGGTCTTTGAATGGTCGGTTCGGCGTTGAAGTGGACTGAGTGTGGTCCACATGGATCGTGTGGGATATGAGTTTGAAGCACTCAGGGGGAGCATAGTGTGTAGTGAATGTAAGGCTATGGCTCGCATGCGCAGGCTGGGTGGACGTTTTGCGGCAGAGGTGGGCCATCCCTGATCCAAACTGGTCGTTTGAGGTACTAGTTTGAAGCACTCATGGGGAAGTGTCCAACTGGCGTGTATGCGCAGACAGGAAATTGTGGGAAAAGAGCATTTGAATGGAGGTGATCATCTGTGCTCTGAATGGGTCGTATAAGGTGTTATATTGAAGCGTTCGTAGGGGAGCGTCCGGCCGGGGTGGTGTGTATTGGAAGTGCCGTAAATCTGCTCATGCGCAGTCAGGGAATTGTGAAAAAAAGGCATTTGAATGGACGTGTTGGGGTAGCGATGACCCATCCATGGTCCCTATGGAGCGTGTGGGGTGTAATATTAAAGCTCTCGTGGTGTAGAATACGATTTATGTCATGTCCACATGACTGAGACGTCATCTGTGACATCATTAGTAGCAGAGAAAGTGCAGTCTTGCTCAGGTGCGCCATTGAGACATGACTACCAACACCCTATACACCAACCCATATGATCGACTAGTGGATCTTGAGTGTGTATGCAGACACAAGACTCCTGAATCCAGGCATTTTGATGATGTGGGTAGGGCATGATGGGTATGTCTACCATGGTGGAGCTACCTTCTCGTGCGTACAAAGTAACTGAGTGAGTGCGTCAGTGAGTGAAGAAAGAGCGAGTGAGTGAGTGAAGAACGAGAGAGTGAGTGAATGAGTGAGGCATGCCCAACGCCCGTCTTAACGCAGCGGCTCCCAAACGCTGGTGAGTAAGACTCTCTACATACACCACGCGCACACTCAGATACAGAAACATACCTATAACTACTTGTTCTGATTGCCTAGTCCAATGATATATCAACAGCAACAACAACAAGCCTGTTGCATATTCCACATTTTATTATGCCCTCTATCACAACACACCCAAGCTGAGAGAGCTGCTATGGGTGTGTTTACAATTCTCATATGATCTTGTATTGTTCAATCCGAAGCTCCCCCCCCCCCCCCCCGTGCCAATCTCTGAATGCTCTTATCAAATCAAAAGCCGCCCTTTAACAAACTGCCCTTGGGTTGCCTCAACCTTCGGCCATATTCGCCCTGATCCGTTTATCGTAATCATCATCGGACAGGCCACAATACTGTGACGTTAAAATGTCCAGAAACAGCTGTTTGTGCATTTTGATTAAATTGGCCTCAGTGGGTGGTAGTCCCATATCCTCTTCCATGTGGCGCTGGTCTTCATGATGAACCTATGGGTGGGATCTCCTTTCATTTCAAGCGACAGCAGACTACACTCTTCATAGACCAACATGGCTGTTTTCTGATACAGCGACGCATTTGGATGTATGCCTGTTGTAAGTTATCCTGCCCGGCGTCCCCGATCGCCAAAGCATGAGTATTAATAGCTGCTGTTACAATACGATCCCAAAAGGTGGGTTCCTCCTCCTCCTCACTCAGGCTTCCCAGGGACGTAGCCTTACTATCTGAGGTCAAGCTCTCCGTATCAGTGGATAGACTCCCAGCAGTCTCTGCATCGGTATCAGTCAGTGGACACTCATAATCAGCTGGTATAATCTCAGCATCTGCATTGGCTTCTTGCGCCTCGGCGTCTTCATACCCATGTACATTCTCCTGGTGTCGCATCATATCGTGGTGTCTGTTGCACGTGCGTTCACACTCAGAACATGCGTAAGCCCTGTTGAAGGCTGGACGTCGACTGTGCACGTGTTTTTTGATTGAAATTGTAGTTTAAGGGCCGCTTCCCATTCGGATTTCGCGGCCCATCAACTCAATGTTTTATTTGGATTTCGCGGTACATTTCTTTGTTTTCTTTTAATATCTTTTCCAGCGCTAAATATATAAATAAATAAATGAATAAATAAATAAATAATGATAGATAACAATGATAGATTAGCAGGAGATATAAATAGAAGTAAATAAGAGTCGCTATGTACAAGTTCGTAAGTCTCTTTCGGGTTTTTTTTGGTTAAGCTATATTAGTAAATATGAGTTCACTGTAGGTCTAATCGCGTGGATGATTCCTTTGTCTTGGTACCCCTTTGTACGCACAAAGCCGTCCAGAAAAAACTGGGAGAACCATGGGCGTCTTCAGGATTTTTCTAATCGACTTCCCTAACGACGCCCTTGGGAACAGGGTGGGTTCTTCCAGAAATCTGTGCCTGTAACAATTGCTTGGAGTGTGTATTGGGGCACAGGACGGCAGGTCTACGTCCCATATTGTGTGAAAGTCAAAGGATGATATTCTGTGTTGTGGCGTCATTTCGGTGTCATATATAGCGTGTCTGTGTGGTTTAGGATTTGGTATTCTGGTTGCTCAGTTCGGTGGGGTAGCGTGTCTGGCGTGGTACAGGGTCGAGTATTCTGGACGTTCTTGTGGACCGACGATGATGATCTTCATCATGTTCATCTCCATTTGGTGCTGTTTCATAATATTTGTCGTCATAGGTGTTCTGTTTCATGGCTGGTCTTACTCGTGTGTTGTCTTCAGTGTGCTGTGCCTGTATTACAAAGAATAGAAGAGTTTGTAGTTTCTTGTTTTCTGGTGTTATTTTTTGCCATCGACTGGCACTATCGTGATCTAAGTCACACATGATCAATAGCAATAAATAATTAGGTACTAAATATTATAAATAAAAATATTATTATAGTTAAAGCCGATTGTGAATGTTTGATATAACCTCCAGTCTTCTGCCCCTGCATGAAAACCGGACGGTTAACATTCGTTAACGAGGGTTGGAAATAAGGGAACACAATTTGGTCAGAGCTCGTTATTAGGAGCTTTTAATTTGATCAGTGAATTTGTCTATGTTATTGCTATGGCATTTTGATTGGTTAGTGTCCAAATTTGATCAGTCATTTCTGATCACTGACCCTTATTTCCGCCCCTGTAAAATAGTTTTGACTCTAAGCGTGCTACATTTATTCAAATTTGGTCCTAGGTTTATTGGTGTCTTGGTGTAACCATATAGTATTAAATGGTAGAGTGATAGTCAGTCGATTTGATGTAAGCTAGTAAGGTGGAGTATACTTTGTTTGTAAGAGGTGGTTTAGGATTTAATATAGAAGCCAACGACAGAGGGACATTTAAGTTTTTGAGTTCGTTTTCCAGTGTTCGGCGATAGAGGTCATGTTTTGGGCATTTGAGTATAAAATGTTCTATCGTTTCTTCTTCGTTGTTGCATGAAGTGCATAGTGGTGATGTGTTTTTTATTAGCTTAGATAAGTGAGGTTTTAGTCCTGTTTTGCCTAGTCTTAATCTTGTGATGATGCGGTCGTCACGTTTACTGTCTAGCTGGAATCCAAAACTCCTTCTTTTCCCCTTATCTAGAATACTATGTAGCCATCTACCTCGGTTTTCTTCGTTCCATTCCTTCTCCCATTTACTATCTATTCTGGTTTTAATGATAGAATTCAGTTCTTTGGTTCCTAGTCCTATATGCACGTCAGGTGCAGTTTTGGTGAGGCTGTCTTTGGCTGTCCTATCGGCGGCTTCATTTCCCCTAACGTCCACGTGGGCGGGTATCCAAGCTAAAATGGCGTCAATGTCATTGTCTCGTATTTGTGTACATAAAATTTCTATTTCGTGTATGAGGTCAGGTCTGCTGTCGGATTTGGAGTTCTTTATAGATACCAGTCCGCTTAAGGAATCGCTAAGAATAACGGTGGAAACAGGTCGGTTCTGAAGAACCCATTCGAGAGCCTTGATTATGGCGACTAATTCAGTGGTGTATACAGACATATTGTCTGGTAGTTTGAAACCTTCGTGAATGTCAAGTTCTGGTATAACGAATGCAGAACCTGTATTGTGACTTGTATTTTTGGAGCCGTCTGTATATATTTTCAAGCGATTTTTCCAATGTGTGTCAATATATTCGAGGGCAGTGACCCTTATATGCTCTGGGTTGTCCTGTTTGGTGATGTAGCTATGTATATTCGTGTCCACGTGTGGTGTGATTAGTTGCCATGGTGGTCTATTGACCTTGTCAGTGTCAGAGATACAAGAGATAGGGATGTCGTGTTCTTGGAATAGCCGTTCTATCGTGTAACCGAATGGTGCGGAGTCTTTTTCCCATTTCCTTTTTAGGAATTCGTATTCGATTTTTGGGCCAAAAATTTTGTGGCATGGGTGGTTTTCGCCCTTGGCTATTGTTTTCCCTGCATATTTCATTGACAGCTCTTCTCGTCTTAAATGTAAGGGTTTTTCATTAGTTTCTATTTGTAGACTACATAATGGATTTCCTTTGAACGCCCCGGTGGCTATTTTTAATGCCGAATACTGAATGCTGTCTATTCTTTTCAAATGGGTCTTGCATGCTGATTGGTAAGCGATTGAACCATAGTCTATTTTGGATCTGATGAGTGTTTGATATAATTTGATTAAGCTATGTTTATTGGCCCCCCAGTTGGTACCCGATACGCACCTCATAAGGTTCAGGTCCTTGTTACACCGAATAATTAATTGGTCGATGTGGTCTTTCCAAGTGAGTTTTCGGTCGAAGATCATTCCTAGGTATTTGACATTATTCTTAAACTCGATTTTCTGGCCTCCTAGTGATAGCGTGATGTCTGTGTTTTGTTTATTTGAGAATAGTACACCGGTAGTTTTGACAGCTGAAAATTTGAATCCCCATTTATCGGCCCAGTCGCTGACTGTATTTAGTACCTTTTGCATTATACTTGTTAATTTTTTTATCGAGCCAGCAGATTTCCACATGGCAGCATCATCAGCAAAAAGTGATTGTTCAATTTCAGGATGTTTTGTGTCAATTTCGTTGGCCAGGCCATTAATCAGGATGTTAAAAAGGGTGGGGCTTATGACGCTGCCCTGTGGGGTGCCGTTATCTAGCTGGTGGTCCATGGACATGGTGTTACCAATACGAACTTTGAAGTTTCGGTCATGAAGAAATTTTTTTATCCAGTGTTGTATCCTGCCCTTAATTCCTAGGTTGTTTAATTGGGTGATAATCCCGTCCTGCCATACAAGGTCAAACGCCTTTTCTATATCCAAGAAAATGCCTAATGTATATTGGTGTTTGGCATTACCCTTTTTGATTGAGTGTTAGAGTCTGGCTATGTGGTCTAAAGTACTTCTTTTTTTCCGAAAACCGCTTTGTGTTTTGTTTAACAAGTGGTTGCTTTCCAGGTGATATTCAAGTCTGTTTTTGACCATGGTTTCCATAATTTTGCATAAATTTGACGTGAGTGAGATCGGCCTATATGACTTACCATCTGATGGGTCTTTACCAGGTTTTGGTATTGGGATAACAATAGATGATTTCCATTTGTTCGGGAGTTGCTTGGTCTTCCAGCTCACATTAATTAGTTTTAGGATTAGTTTCTGAGTGGTGTTTGGTAGGTGCTTTAGGATTGTATACCCTAGTTTGTCTTCGCCGGGTGAACTTTCTTTTTTAGAGTGTAAAGCTTTTCTGTATTCATTGATATTAAAGTCTCCGTTAAGGTAGTTTTCTATATAATCATTTGTGTCATTTTCCAGGATCGTTTCTTGTTTGATTTTTCTGAATTCTGGTTTCAGGTTGCTATCGCTACTGTTTGATGCGAATGATTCAGCAAGATATTCTGCCTTTTCGAGATTAGTTCTCTTTGTTTTGTTTAGTACGGGTATTGTGTTAGTTGCTTTCCCTTGAATGCTTTTTATTTTATTCCATACTTTCTTTGAGTTAGTTTTCGTATCTATAGTGTTGCAGAAATCTTCCCAGCATCTTGATTTGGCTTCTTTGACGCTTTTTTCTGCTATTCTTTTCAGTTCCTTATATATTTCATGATCACTCTGGAGCCGGCTTTTTTTGAATTTTCTGAGTGCTTTTTTCTTTGCTGCGATGTTCTTTCCACACTCTTGGTCCCACCAAGGCACTGGATTTTTGTTGGGTCGCTTATTCGTAACTGGAATATGTTTTTGTGCTATGTTTAGAAGTTTGCTGGTTATATTTTCATTGAAAGTCTCTATATCATTACTAACTATATCGTCATGTATTAGACTTTGGCAATCGTTTTGGAAGCTTTTCCAGTCTGCCTTGGAGTATTGGAAGCGTGGGAGAGGGTCTGTCTGTTCAAAATCTGGTTTCATGCTAAATTTAGTCAGGATTGGAAAGTGGTCGCTGTCTAGTGTATCTGGTAGGACTGCCCATTCTGATTTAACTGCTAGTTCGGGAGAGACTATTGTTAGGTCAATTGCAGTGAGTTTACCGGTTCGCATATCTATTCTAGTCCCTTCTCCCGAGTTCAGGAATACGAGGTTATTATCATCTAACCATTTTTCTACTGATTTACCCCTATCATCTGACGTGGTGCAGGTTTCGTCCCAGATTGGATTATGGCTATTATAATCGCCGCAGATTATAATTGGCGAGTCATATTTTTGGGTGATTTTGTTAAGTTCTTTTTGTGATATTGTTTTTAGAGTGCCAGGGGAGTACAGGTTCACTATATTTATAGGTTTATTATTTTGGAACACCCGTATAGCTTGCCATTCGAGGTCTTCATTTTCTGGGCTCTTGTCTAATTCTAGCTGTATGAGTTCTTCCTTAACTAGTGTGAGGTTGCCTCCCTTTGGGCCGTTTAGTCTGTCTTGTCTATATGGCGTATATCCTTTTATTGCAAATTTATATTGGGGATGCGCGTGTTGGGGATGCGCTTGCTTTTATGAACGAATGATACTACTGCTACTCCCGAGTGATCTATAAATAGAACAGGCGTTTTCCCAGAAAATTCTCCGAAAAATTAACCCTGACAATTAGAGCGATGGCCTACGAAACAGGGGTTTTTCCAGCAAAACCTCCGTACAATGTTCCGGCGTAGAGCGATGACGAACCACCATGTTTTATTCCGTGGTGTGAATGGATGGATACCTACACCCACACGTTAGTATTATATGATAGCATCTCGCGCAAAAAGATAAAACACTGGTATGCTAGGGGGTTAAGGCGTTAGGATAAGGCGTTAAGGCGTTAAGATAGGACGTTAGGCGTTACCATAAGGCGTTAAGGCGTTCAGATAGGGCGTTAATGCCTTACTATAAAACTCTCCACAAAGGTCACAGACCAAATATACAGGGTTTCTGCTTTCTCCACTACTAAGGGGCAACTGGATTCCTTCCCTTGACTTTTACTTCCACGAAATTGAGGGACTACACTATCCCAACAGCAACAACATTCTCATTTCTACGAGGAGTAAATTCCGTTTTCCGGATCTTTTTTTTCGGAGACAGCATGCACCCACCCATGACTTGATCGGCCTGGAGGAGCTCTTCACATGAATACCCTCCCCAACCCAGTACGCCCACTATGGGCCCACCTCGACCCCAAGACGTCCAATCCAATGCTCTTTTCCCCACAATTCCCTGCCTGCGCATGCACACCACTGCGCTACTTTTACTCCACTAGTCCCGTTGGACGCTGCCCATGAGAGCTTCAAACTGATACCCTCGCCGACCCATTCGCACCACTATGGGTCCACCTTGGCCCCAAAACGTCCACTCCAGTGCCCTCTTCCACCAATTTCCTGTCTGCGCATGCGCAGAATGTCGAAAACGGGCGACACACTACTCCAGTTGGATGGTCCCCCACGAGAGCTTTACGACGACATCTCATACGACCCAATCGGACCACCACTGGTCCATCTCGATCTCAAAACATCCATTCAAATACACTTTTCTACTGCGCATGCGCAGATAGACAATATTCCCACCCCACACCCATCTAGTTGGACGCTCCCCCGCGAATCCTTTCAAACTGATATCTCACACGACCCAATCGAACCATTATGGGTCCACCTAGACCTCAAAATGTCCACCACAACGACGATACTTGTCCAGTGCTCATGCGTCATTAGAATTTTTCGAAAAAATTCAAAACCTGATCTCGAGACCCCTCCCAGCCTGTTCTACAGCTCGAGATGAAGAAAACAAGGGGCCGCACCCCGTACCGCAAATGTCCATGAGTGGGTTCCCCATTGGGACTGACATTGTCCACCCCAGATCTGCCTGAACGTTTCAGCGAAATTCAACCCATGGCCTGGAGACCCCTCTCATCGCATTCTACATCGCGAGGCAAAGAAAACAAGGTGCCACATCCCATAGTAAAATCCACAAGAAAAAAAAAATAACCACCGCAATACCCCTTCCCCAAACATGCCCCGGAGATTAACATTGGAAGTCACTGGGGTCTGGGGTCTTATGTAGGGGCGGATCATTCTTGTTGGGCCGTCACGTCACCGGAAGTGACCTTTGACCCGGAAGTAACCCGGATGTCATGTGACCGGATGTGATGTCATCGTGACGTCAGATTCACGTGACTCCACAGCATCAGCCTCAATGAATGTAACAATTCTGGTATCGGGTGTGATGGATAAGAATCTCCTGGTGATTAGTCTCCCTTTTCATATCCTTTTTTATTGCAACCAAGGACGAACTCTTGTCCCCAATGTGGAGAAAATGTCCTAGCTGGGTTAGAAGATAGGGGCCGGTCACTCTTAGCCACCGGACATTCTTAGCCACCACACCGGCACAACTTCATCGGGCAATGGTGGAAATCGCATGGTAGCAAAAGGATCAATTTCACCCAAAAAACAGTGACTAACACAAAATATATTGTGCAATGAATAGTGTGTAATGAATATGTTATTAATGTCTGCGTACTGCTATGACTTCGCGATATCCCTCTCATGCCATGCTGGACAATCCGTATGAGACGGGGCAAAATTACTCTCTTATATAATTAGATTGAAAATATAATTTATCAGATTGAAAGTAGTGACCAATCTATTCGATTGAATATTTCATCTATTTCGGTCTACGACAGATTCATTTTATCGTGTTCTATCTATCAGGTTGAATATTTTCAATCCAATAAATAATTGATCACTAATTTCAATCTGATAGATTTAATTTCAATCTAATTATTTTAGACAGTATTTCCAAAGGAATTCCGTAACACGGCATATTGAAAATTGTAGGATAATAACTAATTATAACATAATTAATACGTGTAGACTGCAAAGATCGATAGGGCCTATTATATGACTCAAGATATGATGTACTGATACAGATGGCTGCTCTCTCTTCAGTTGAGCCTACGGCTGTAAAGCCCACATATGCCGGCTTTATAATTTCTGTATCAGATATATGGCCCCATAGTGCAACTTTTCAAAACAACCCTGTCAACAGCGGAGAGGTCGCGGTGTCTCCGCCTGAGCTCAGAGCTACTAGTCCCAGCGGAGAGCACTGCAGCTGCATGAACATTGATGGACGCGATAGTCTCCGTCTCACGGAGGACAAAAAGCGTTTGGCGGGGGGGGGGGGGTCGTTGGGTGCGAACGACCCCCCTTCATCGCCCACCCATATGTTATTATCCAATGTGATGGGCTCTCTAACAAGTAAGCATAGGAAACGACCCCTCTCAAGAAATCCTGGCGACGCCCATGAGGACAGCTCCATCCAAAGCCCTATCGAACGGTGGCATCATCCACGAACATACGCAATACCAAATTTTGTCAGCGGAAAAAAAAGAACAACAAATAACCAAAGAAACAGAAAGAATGATTGTTTCTTATCACGTATCTTTTTCAATTGTATCTCCAGGGGAAGTAACCTGATCACCGCCAGTGTAAGATTGCAATCGATCAGTAAACCAAAGCAATAGATTGGACATGGGCTCGATTCTCGTGCGACCTCCAACGAGAAGAGAATATAGTGTGCTATCAAATATCGTGCAATAGACCTAAATGGTACACCTAGGCTATTTGGACGAAAAGACATAACAAGTTGGTTGAGCCATGGGGGTCAAGTCTTTCTACATGTACCTCCATGGCTGAGCAGAATATTTTCCAAACTTTTTCTCTAAACGTGTTCTCTATTTCAATTCAGTTTCCCAGTCATTTGTTCAGTATTTCTTTACTCATAAGCACGAGATATACGAACTCGCAACTAATCGCAAACCCTAGAAATAAAGGTACCCGGTATACAATCTTACCTGAACCCGAAGTATATGAATTCTCTAATTGAATGATCAATTCATCTTATGAATATTCATAATAGTCATGACTATTTCTATGACTATTTTTCTGGTGATCGCAAGACATTTTTGGTGAAAATTAAAAGTTCAATTGTCACAATCTTACACCGCTCAAATGCCCCCAGTGAGCGCCAATTTACGATCAATTTTCAAAAAAAAATGCTACGCTGCGACACAGACTCACTCCACTTTCAAGACCCCCCCCCCCCCCCCAACTTGACAACTTGTCTACGGCCTTGTTTCACGATAAATATACGTTTTGCGATCAATAAAACAGTTAGATTGAACAGTTCTTGATTTCTGCAAGAATCCTGCAAAGCGCAAAGTACTATTTGAAGCAAATACTTGCTGGTCCCTCGACTCTAACTCTGAATAGCTAACCGCTAACTGCGAACCGCAGTACAACTTATCGGACCTCCTGGGAGAGGATGGAATATACGTAAACAATTGTGTTATGAAAAGGGGAATTCCCATAGCTCGATAAAATGAACCGTGAGGAAAATTTTATTGGCAGTCAGTGTGGAGGAGAGGAAAGAGCATCCTGGAACGCACTTCACTATCACACAATGGCTAGCTCAACATACTGCGTTTTGATATTGTTGGCCTTTGCAGCCTATGGTAAGTTCCATACACAGAGTCTACTTGTTTTATGTGGTAATGGTATGATGGTCGGAAACGTTATTTGTGCGATTCGCTCGAGGACTGAGGCCCATCATTTGACGTGCGCGAACTTCGTCATCCGTAACGTGGCTCAACCATGGTAAGTCCGTTTCTCTTACGTTTTTGTGGACTCATTTTGCAACTCCAAACTTATTCACTTGGAAAACCTGATTTCCCATATATATGTAAAGTTAAAAGAATAAATTGTTTAGATGGTTGTAGTTGTTCGAGGGCTAGACCTAAATTGGCTTTCTATATGAAAACAAAATGAGTCATAGACATCGTGCTGACCTCGGGTCAGTGACTGCATAACTGAGCACATCCTCGCTAAAACCAGGGGTATCTCTGTCTGTATGATAGATATAACCCCTGGTCCGCTTGGGCAATGTATCGCGATCAACGACATACAGCGGCATCCTGCACATACTGACCAATCAGATCACTTAAGCACCGCGACCATGGCGATCGTGACAACAGATCGAAAACACCATATAGTAGATAGCTTGTGCGATACCCAGTGCAGAAGAACATGCACCTTTTCAACATCCATGAACATTAATAAATATAAGGAAACATATAGTTTAAAAACAAAATCTATTTGAAGAGAAAATAAACTCATTCATCCCATTCATCTACCATCAAACATCCAACAAGCCAGGCAAATGTAGAAAACACCGAAGCTTTAAAGGCGGTCAGTGTATCCGACCTCACCTTCCCACTGAAGGACTTGAATTGGGTTGAAACGCACGGATTTCTATCAAATTTCACTGGTCTATCCATTAATATTTTATTGTTATGCGTGCTTGGATTAAATATTTTACACTCGGTATCAGCGAATAGTTTAGCAGCGAAAGTAAAACCCAAACGTATTTTACCACCAGCGCAGTTTTTCTGGGTCACGTAACTGGAGTGTGGGCGGAACGCGGTTTGCTATGCAAGTTGGTCAAGGGTTCGCCTTTGGCTCACAAATAGAAACCGCGACGTGGTGAAGATGAACTGAGCATGGCATGGCCGCGCTCTCTTTATCTAGGGTCTGCCTAAACACCGAAAGGGTCCGACAAATGACCCGAACATGACCGAAAGGAAAAACTTATTTTCACCGAGATATTTTTCACCTAAATAGATGAACCAATTTAAGCACAAAGTTACCGAAACCGGATCTCTGCAATGACTAAATACCGAACGGGAGGATGGCGGTTGAAGTTCCCATACCGTCTTGTATTCATAGATTAAATGCCACCAAAAGAGAAAGGGAGTCATTTCTTTTACCGAAAAGGATTCGTTTCAATTACCAATTAACTGAAAGTGAGGACAAACATGAGCTACCGAAAGGAAAGGCGAAATTCTAATACGAAATCGCCGCATGAATACCAAAAGGGAGATCTGGTTTTCACCGAAAGGTAGATATTTTTCACTCCCGGTAATAGAGCAGTCAATTTATGTGACGAGTCTCTGCAAATGACTAAATACCGAAAGGGAGGATGGTGGATGGCTTCCCATACAGTATCCTATGAGATTAAACGCCATCAAAAGAAAAAGGGAGTCATTTCTATGGCAAGCCAAAGTGCTTTTTATTCCAGAATTTCCGATATCGGAAATTGAATTCCCGAATCGGAATTAAAATTTCCGATATCGGAAATTCATGACCTTCAATTTCCGATATCGGAAATTGCAATTCCCGATATCGGAAATTAAATTCGTGGACAATTCCCGATATCGGAAATTGTCACTGAATTTCCGATATCGGAAATTGCAACTCTAGCGTGTACTCCCCACTTGCCACGGTTTCGTACAAAATGGTCCCTCTCTCTCTAGTTTTATAATAAGGAAGGTCGCTCGATTTTGACAGCAAGGTAATTCTTCTTACCTTTCTACTAACTGATATCTATAGTATCACCCTGCTGGACGTAACCATTTCTCCAAACGAGGATATAACAATTGCTTGTTGATCGCACCCACTCGCCACTACAGAGTTAATCGTGTCCGGAATTGAGTATCTGGCGGACCAAATTCCGCACTTTTTCGGGAAGCGAAAATGATGATTCCTTTATGGCGATAAAATTTTACAAAAAACGAATAGGTCGACCCCCTGTTTTTTCGCCATTTTAAATTGTCCTTTGGACGGGAAACACTTTAACATACCGTAGATGAAAAGAAAATCATTTCATACGTTTTCGCTGGGTTGCGGGAAGAATTTGACACATTTTCATATATTTTATGGAGTTTTTCAGAAAAGTTGAAGAAGGGTTAAGGAGGATTGAACGTCTTTCCTTTTCAATTTCAATAGCTCACGTCTCCTGAAATAATGGCACGAGTGTGCCCATTTAGAAAATATATACTTTTACAAGGTTTTTTGTTAAAGATTTTACATCTATTTATGGCCGAAGATCCGAACCCATGCCTGTTTTAGGTGGTTAAGTGGAATGTGGAATGCACCCCTAGGTTTTGTAAAGCTTCCAGAGCTTTCATTTCCGATAACGGAAATTCGGTGACAATTTCCGATATGGGAAATTCTATTTCCGATATCGGAAATTGAAATCCCGATATGGGAAATTCTATTTCCGATATCGGAAATTGTCACCGAATTTCCGATATGGGAAATTCTAATTCCCGATATCGGAAATTCTATTTCCAATATCGGGAATTGCAATTTGGAGTGTGGAATGCACCCCTAGGTTTTGTAAAGCTTCCAGAGCTTTCATTTCCGATATCGGAAAATCGGTGACAATTTCCGATATGGGAAATTCTATTTCCGATATCGGAAATTGAAATCCCGATATGGGAAATTCTATTTCCGATATCGGAAATTGTCACCGAATTTCCGATATGGGAAATTCTAATTCCCGATATCGGAAATTCTATTTCCAATATCGGGAATTGCAATTTCCGATATCGGAAATTAGAATTTCCGATATCAGGAATTGAATTCTCGATATCGGAAATTCCGAATAAAAAGCACTTTGGCTTGCCATACATTTCTTGTATAGAAAAGGATTCATTTCCTTTAAGAAAAATAACCGAACGCGAGGACAAGCATGCGGTACCGAAAGGGAGGGCGAACTTCTCATACCAAATCGCCGCATGAACCTGGTTTTAACCGAGAGGTAGATATTTTTCACCTACTAGAGGAATCGAATTAAAAGGCACAAAGTTACCGAATGTTTAGGCAAATTAACCCACAAAGGTCAGATAAACGTCTTGCTCAGTCATCAGGATGTTTCCCCCCGATATCAATACACCAACGCTTATTTAGCATTCATAAACAAGTAGGAGGAACAGGGGTTTTTGTTCCCCCAGCTGCTGGGTCAAGCACAGATCCTATGTTGGAATGCCGTACATCTAACTATGGAAAGCCATCAGTGTCATAACCTCTGGTTTACACGTGATAATTCGATTTTCCACGCGTGGAAATTCTATTATCCACGCGTGGAAAATACAGCCAATGGTTTGACTTGTAATTACCACGTGTGGATATTTCGACCAATTATTCAACTTGGAAATACCACACGTGGAAATTATTTACCACGTGTGGAAAATATCCACCAATGATAGAACTGGGAATACCACGTGTGGAAATTATTTACCACACGTCGTATTTATCACCCAATGATTGAATTCGGAAATACGACGCGTGGTAAATAATTTCCACACGTGGTATTCCCATTTATCCACGCGTCGAAATTTTATTTACTCAGCCAATGGATGAGAGCTTAACAAAGAAAGCTGGTCCCTTCACAGTTTTCGGCTGTTCAAGTATCAGTTCTCCGAATGTATTCGTCTAGCTGGAACAGACAATCTGCAACAGGACACTGTCAATTTCATAAAATACAGGTACGTGTAGCAAACTTTAATAAGTATTTGTTGAGCAGTGCAGGAGTTCCACCTGAGGCTGAGTCGTATTGGTCGACGACCGTACAACAGATAAGATAGGGTTAAAGTGCGTGTATCTGCTTTCTGTAACGATTGTTTTGATTGGTAGATTCGAAAATTGAATTACCACGTGTGGAAAAGAGAATTACCACGTGTGAAAAACCCAGTGAAATACCACGCGTGGAAATTATTTACCACGCGTCGTATTTCCGAATTCAATGATTGGGTGATAAATACGACGAGTGGTAAATAATTTCCACACGTGGTATTCCCAGTTCTATCATTGGTGGATTTTTTCCACACGTGGTAAATAATTTCCACGTGTGGTATTTCCAAGTTGAATAATTGGTCGAAATATCCACACGTGGTAATTACAAGTCAAACCATTGGCTGTATTTTCCACGCGTGGATAATAGAATTTCCACGAGTGGAAAATCGAATTACCACGTGTGGAAAACCAGAGGTTATGACACTGATGGCTTTCCATATCTAACCGGATTTCGATGCAGGCTCGTCACGTTACCGGTTTCGTGTGGCAGCTACATGAACACAGCATAGCCGAATGTTTCGATTATGTGAGACTCCGAAAATAGATCTGTTCTCTGATTCCGGTTTATATATCAACCTGGCGATAGCCACAACTAATCAGCATGGTCCAGGCGCGGGGGAAGCTATTCAAAGTTGGAGAGCTGTCCATCTACCCTTCATTTTACGCTCTTTGGCGCATTTTCGGAGAAGATCTTCGGGTGAAAATGAATAAAATCTTACTCAAATGTTGATGTTCAGATGAAACTATCTTCTCGTCAGTTTCAGTTAAAGTCAACTTCTAACATCTCTGCATGAAAAGGTCACTTCCTCGATGCGTAAGTTGTTGCACCAATGCAAAGTTGAAATTGTTTGAAGTTGTGGGTGACAAAAGCGACAATTGTCGGCGCTAATTAACGGTTTTTGTTATCTAAAAAGAGAGGCGGATATCATATGAAACTGATAATTCACAAAGACTGTCCTGGAGTTAACGCTAAATCAGATAGAACAAACACTGGGAAGATGTTGACACTTGGCATGAAACTTGGTATTTAAGTAGTCACGATCAATTTGGTCCCGTGAAGAAAATAAAAAGGTGGGGGGAGGTACTCTTCTGGATAATTTCAGATTTCAGATGGTTATCTACTAATTTTCGACCCATTCCAAGGCACTTGCTCCCCCAACCTTCCATAATGGGGGGGGGGGTCCCCCTTCCCCCTCAGAACTCCGCCGCGCCTGCTGGTCATATCTAGCTATGTGCCAAATCTGATGCTTGTTTCCAAAAGTGCATAAACATTGTCATTCTGATACGCCTATCAATTTTGTCCGCCCGTCTGTTCCTGTGAACGCAGCACAGCAAAGACTTTTTGCTGGATACTTTCCAAATTTGCCACACGTTATCGTTACCAGGTGGAGATGCGCATGTGACCTTTTCCACTAGATCTGATGTTTTCTCCAAAGTTATGCCCCTTGAACGTCAACAAAACTACTTCCACAAGCTACCTTTTCTGGTGAATGCAACACAGCAAAGAGCTTTCGCTGGATTCTTTCCAAATTTGTCTCGTATTATTGTCACCATGTGACGATGCGTATGCGACCTTTACGACCCGATCCGATGTTTTCTCCAGAGCTATGCCCCTTGAACGTTGAAAAATCTACTCCCATCAGCTAGCTACCCTTTCTTGTGAACGCAAGACAACAGAGAGGTTTTGCTGGATTATTTTCAAATTTGCCTGTGACCTTTTCGACCCGATCCAATGTTTTCCCCAGAGGTATGCCCCTTGAACGTCGAAACAACTATTCCATCAGCTACATTTTCTTTCGAACGCATCTTGTCAAAGATGTTTTGCTGGATTCTCGCCAAAGTCACACATTGCTGTCACCCTGTGAAGATGTGCATGTGGCCTTTTCGACCCGATCCAACGTTAACTCCTAAGTTATGCCTCATGATCATCGAAAAAACTACTTCCAACAGCTACCTTATCTTGTGATCACAATTCCTTATAGAGTGTTTGTAAAACCTTTCGAAATTCGCTACACATTATCGTCACCATTTTGAAGATGTGCACGTTGTCTTTCGACCTGATTTCTTGTAAGCACCATAAAATGGTGTATGATTTCTTTACCACAAGGATGTAGCCTGAATTTTCTGAAACTTTTTATTTTTAAATGTGCGGTTTGGTTTCCTGAAACATTCATTTTATAATAGAACGATCATATTACTATCACATCATTGATCAGCTGATCTGATGATCATCTCCTTACCCTTAATTGCACATAGCAATATTTATCTCCTAGGATATTCTCCCATTTTCTCCTTATCAGAGTTTAGCCATGTTATTATCTACTGTGTATGTTTTAGGACGTATCTTGTGCTCAGTTGAACTCTTGTTGGAGCTCTGCCACTGGACTATTAATTAACGTGTGACTTGCATGACCCTTTCGGCGCAGTCGATGCAGACGACTTTTCTTGCAACGCAAGCTCTCTGACCAGATTGGCACCCCAACCTCTATAGGACGTGAATCAACTGTGGCTGCAACCCCCGGAGACGAGATTGTTGTCCGCTGGTGTCAACGACACGGATCTCACAATCCAGATCATTACCTTCCTTTTTTATTTTTTTATTTATTTATTTATTTATTTATTGGAACTGGCATCTGAATAATCAAATGCTGTCCGTCTGTCACACATAGCGTCCGTGTACACCCTTCCATGTGCTTTAGAGCACACTACGAGACAATATCTACATGATGGTACCGTTAGTTCCACGATCCCCCACCAGAGGGCGAATAGGTAACTGGCATCTGAATAATCAACTGGGCTGGTAGTTCCACGATCCACCGCTAGGTGGCGAGGAGCCGGCCTGAAATGTCCGTCTGTTACAGTTTATCTGGGTCAGTCCCGGTAGTCTGATCGCCTATGATATAACATTGCAAGGCTGACGAGGGGTGCATTTTGTCGCGTTTCACGGGAATTCGCCACTGTCAGCGACCTGTGACGTGTTTAGAAATGAAGGTAAAAACAGAACTACCAAGTGGTATATTGTACCAGCATTATTAGAGGTGCTTTGTTGATAGAAGTGAGGATCAAATACAGGCCAACTTGCAGTACTGGCGGGTGTGCAAAAATCGTACACCGGTAAGAACGACATTGGTGAAAATCTAAACCGCAGTACCAGCTTGTTTGAATCACATACTATTATTAGAATTTCAATGACCATGTTAACCTTACGGCATCCTACATAAACACGAATACCGAATGTTACGTTGATCCGGTTGGTTTGAATATTTTAGGACCATTTTATTATCATAGTTGCATCATTCATTCACCTCAAAATCAGACATACGCGCGTTTGGATCCGCCTTCGGATTTTGTTTTCTATTTGACACGGATGTTGAGAGACCCAGCTATCATATCGAAAACATATTTTTGTACTGTTCTGGAAAAATAATTTAGAAACGTAAAACTATCACCTCTACCGAACGCGGCGATTCAGAATATTTTACGGCGGTATAGAATTCGAGGTAATGCATATACCGCTCTTAAATTTAACTATACAGATGTAACCAAACTGTGATATAATGATTATTCCACCGAACCTAAACTGAATAATAATTACAGACGTTACGTACGAGAAAGCAAAACTTATTTGAACTGTAAAAGTGTGATGGCCGTACCGAATAGGCCTAAGCTCCTCAGAGAGCTTGTCGTAAGAGGAGACTAACTAGAGCACCCATGGGGTTCCCGGGTGTTAAAATAATGGAACCCTACCAGTGTGGTTTCCGGGTGTGAGAAAAATAGTAACCAAACGTCGTGATATGACTGAAATAGTGTTGAAAGCGACGTTAAATCATATTCACTCACTCACTCACCCCGTTTACGTGAAAAGCATTGCGAGATTTTTTTCAAATAGTGCGGATCGAAAAAGCTATAGCTTCCCTCGCGTATTGCAATAATCCACAACTTTATTTTGATCATGGTGCCAATGGAATATTATAATGGTGCATGTATCAGTTAGCTTTCCAGATGAAGCGGAAGGTCTTTAAGTTGACCAACAGCACCTCAGGTGGCAAATAAAGCACAAGGTGACGCACACCAACGATGATAGACAGCTGTATCACTGACGTCCCTTCTCTCCTTGTTCCCCCGTTGATTCACATCGCTTAGTTCGCACCTCTTGGCCGTAAAGGGGCGCTTTATCTGGTTATCCAATCACTGCGCCGTAATAGCTTGGAGGTAACCAGATTCCTCATACTAACCAAGATTGGCTAACTACTTCATGTGATCGAAATTACGTCACACCCACATTCTTAACAGATATTCCTGATATTGAGATCACGATTCTCACTTAAATTAAGTCAACATTCAATTTAAAATCTGAAACACTGGAACGGTGTAGTTACGTTATCAATGTAGGCAACATGATCTCCTTATATTCTCATGACGATGAAGCGTGGTCTTATCAAAGGGATTTAAAAAAAATTAGCGACTGTGTTAATTATTTGAAGGGATTAGTGAACAAATTTTTGCAATCAGTTGACGAAATTTACTAAATATAACGACAATGGAGGAAGTTATCCAAAAATCTGTTCACTCTTAATCCTGAAATTAAAATAATTAGTTGTTTTACCGTTTATTATAATTTTTGTCGTTAGCGTCATGTGAACGTTTGACAAAGGAGACAACTCATATTGCTTCGTTTTAGTTCACTAGTTTCTCGCGCTTTTCCACACATTTATTACTCAGTAGATGTCATATACGTCGGGTAGTTTAGTACTGTAACCGAGAGACTAATCTGTGCAGCTTAGCGCCGTCATTTGATGGAAACAGTTTATCGTGACTGGCCGAAAGATTTCTCACCCACTGAGGGAAAAGGTGGCAGATGCCCGGATGATGGTTGCCGGGATAAACAAAGCCAACCGAGACTCTCCCGTAAGAGTGATATGCATTGGCCATCGGCGGTTGGCCTGTGCAGAGCGTCCCCTAACGGCCATGAGGCGCGAATTATGCAGTGTGAATCAGCGAGGGAGCAAGGAGAGTAGGGGCGTCAGTGATACAAGCGGTTAGTATGAGCGTAACGCACACCATGCTTTCGAATAAATCATTAGATTTGCTGTAAGTGCATTAAGTTTTTTTCATATTCAACGATATTTATTCGTAACTGATTGAAAAATAAATAATGAACAAAACGTACCACATGATGTCCTGAAGTATCTCCAGTTCACCGTTGGATAATTAAAATAATTTGGTTAATTGAACAATATTGCTTTACCATTGTGAAATTATAGTTTATCAACATACAGGCAGGGAAAAATAATTATCATTAGTCGGGCAGAGTATGGGGGTAAACGTCGCCGAACTAGTACGGGGAAAATTGGAAGTATTCATACTTTACTGGTAAGTATATGCATATGCAGAACGAAGAAAAATAAAAACAAACTGAATCAAAGTTTATTAATTGAGGTCACAGATAAACGTTCACCATATCTCAACTACTAAATAACTTTTATTGAAATATGTTATTTGCTGAATATCTTCTAAATGACCCTATTACCTCTTTAACGTTTGCATTTAATCTACAATTGACAAATTACCTGTGAACTGTAGGGGAGATAACATGCAGTTTTAGCACTTCCGCGATCTATTTAAGTTTTCGAAGTAGGCGAATTTATTGGCATTGCTTTGTGAACGACGATGCAATTTTTAATAAAACCATAATTCCAAGGACAATCGCTTGTCGTATAACGTATTTCTACTATTTTTTTCGAACGGTTTTCGAGCCAAAATCGGCCTTGAATGCTCGATAATTAGAGAATATATTCAGTGGAAAAAATGAAGGCATGCTTTACATTATCTATTTATACAAATTCAGTCAGACATTCACTAACAACACCGCAAAAATATCGGAGGACTAAATAGGGTTGTGTTATTGGGGGGGGGGGGGGGCAAATGGATTTCTTACGAAAGGGGCTTCTATATGGCACATTTTATAATGCTCGAAACGTGTGGAAGTTTGTCAGTTAATTGCCGAGATTCTGGAAGTGGTTCTTCTCAGGTATTCCGGCTTTCTCCACCATTAAAACTGGCTGTCACCATATCAGTGAAATAACCTTGAGTGTGACATTAAATCAGATCCTCCCTAATACTTTTAGGGTGATACACGATTCATGTTACCCTGGACAATCTGCCTTGTCTGTCAACGGTGCGATTCCACAGGACCTATGATATGTTGAATACGAGACATTAGATCGCGATTGCTCTAGTTATAAAACGTGGCCCATAAAGCTTGATGGCAAAAATCAATTTAGGGGATGCCTCTCGCATCATACATATCGAGACAGAGAGTTACCCCTTATTCGGGTTTAGCTAGGGCGGCAAGTATTTTTTATGATCGGTGCCTCTCGATGGGAAGCTCTCCATCTGTAAAATATTTGAGAGCTGAAGTCGTTCTCTGCAATCGGTTATGCATGGCTACAAAATTAGGCATATCAGAGGTGATTCACATACTGGACGACTATATGTTCATCAGTGCAAATGGAGCTAGCCACTGTTATATAGCTCTTAACACTTTCATTTACTTGCATGAGTATTTGGGCATTCCATTCAAACATATTAATAAAAGCTACTACCCATGAACTACTATGGTTATGGATGGGATTCAACTGGACTCCAGAGTTATGTAAGCATCATTGCCGGAAGATAAAATAAATAAACTGAAAAGCATGTTGTGTGAATTATCGCGCCGCGAAAGGTAACCCTTGTTGAACTGCAGTCTCTCATTGGCTCGCTCAGTTTTATTCAACATTTCCGTATACCGGAAAAAAGTGAAGTATTTTGTCTGGGATTTTGTGCCGGTCAAGTGTAGTGTATCCTGTTTTTAAAACCTGCTAGGGTATTCATAACGGTAAGTATAAGTTATCCTGTGTTCCCTCTCTTTCACCCGGATTTACAATACCGGATGGAAATTTTGATTCAATATCATAAACACAACAATTTACTGAAGCGTTCAGGGACCAAAATGCAAATCTGTTTTGCAACATCGAGATATGTATGATGACAAAAAGTCTGTGAGACACTTTGTTACTTTTCTAGCATATATACGTGACCCCCTTCCACCTTAGGGTCAAAATTGTATTTATTTATTTATTGTTATTTCTTTATTTGAATGTTCAGTAATGGGTCTAGTATTCGGTGAAAAAATGAAATCAAAATTCTAATAATGAGTGGTTCAATTATAGGTCATTTGCGTACACTTCGCCATCCATAAGATGGCTTGCGAATCGTGAGTCTCTATTATTGCGGAGCGATATCCGGTATATTACGGGATTCTGTTCGGCCTTCATCCGGCAGAGAACAGACTCGATAAATCTGATAAATTACAGGTTTTCAAACCACTTCGGAAACAGATATAGGCTAGGCTTATACAAAATATATAGGTATGAATAACTTTCGTATCACCCAAGAGGTGTGGTAGATCTGTAATTTTCAACAAGTAGGGCATCACATGATTCGAAAATGGTGAGTTAGGTCGGGGTTACGTCGGTAGACTTTAGCTGATTGGCTGACGAAGTCACGTGGTATTGATTTCTGGAAATTCCCTCTCGCACTTGCCGAAAGTAGGCTGTAAATGGATACATACGATCTCAGGGTCAGTCTTACCGCGTATAGATGACCGAGATGGTTACAGGTTGATTATAGGTTTGAAAATTCAGTGCATAAAATATGTCGGCAAGTTAAACAGATGACGTTGTGTAGTCTGGCACCCCGCTGGTTAACCGTTCGCGCGACTGTGCACTGTGAGGCGTTAGTAGTATACAAAAGACCGATAGAGTCACATTGACCTTTGACCTCTGTGGAGGTCACGTGGAGGTGGGGAGGTCAAAGGACAATGAGTGCACTTGAGCATGTACTGACCTGTATCCTCTCATCCAGTCCATCATCTGACCTTGGATCATGTTGAGATATGTTAGGGGTTTCTCCGCGGTGATGCGGTTTGTCGGTGACGCGGTCGTGGGGAGAAGCTTCCGCCGACAGAAAGTAGTCCCAAATACGTGGGGTTTCGTGAGAATGTCCGGCAATCTCCAGGGGCGATAGAGTCCCCTAGTAGACCGATTGGATCGAGTGAGGTGTCAAAGTGAAGCGCTCCTCCAGGGCCATCATGGGTGGCTGTATGTATCGGTCCCCGGGCTTATCGGGCTCGGACCACTATTAAATTACATTGACGGCCATGTTAATGAAACTACACCTGGCTGATTTAATAATTATTTTTGGACTGTCATCTCCTGGCAGTTTGTAGTTCCATTCAAGTCCTGCATCGCCATGAACTTCTTGACGGAGGACGTCCATCAAAATTTCGAGCCAGAGCGTCCTGTTGGCAAGCACCCTACTTCCGGCGAATAACTTACCTGGAAAAAGCAGAGTCTACGCACCTGCATATAGTGCCTCAGACTGGCATGAATTATACAGTGAATTCAAAATAAAAGGACACTTGTGATGCTTAATGTCGGCCATGCAAGCCCTTGTCTCATTATCAAAAGGAAGCTGGGGAAAAAATCAGCACAAAAACTTGTCCTCTATGGCAGAGGTTATTTAGAGGGGTTAACGGCTAGGGACTTTTTATTAGTGGTCCGAGCCCTATCGGGGTCTGCCTATCAAGTCATGTGTGGGTGCATGTAAAATCAGGATTTTCCCCGAAAATATAAGAAACGGAACACGGACTTCACCCCTAAAATAGGGGGAAACTACTACCAACCCTGTCTAGTGGAGGCTAATATCGGTTCCCGGGCTTATCGGGGCCTGCCGAGAGAGGAAGGGTGGGGAAGTCAGTGTATGTAAATTTAGTATTTGTCCCGAAAATATAAAAAGCGGAACACGGACTTTATCTCTAAAATAGGGGAAAACTATCAACCCTATCCAAAAGGGGTCATGTCGGTCCCCGGGCTTATCGGGATATGGATGCATGGGTGGGTGCATGTAAAAGTCTCTCCAGAAAAAATATAAAAAGCGGACCACGGACTTTACCCCTACAATAGGGAAAAACTCCTATCATCCCTATCCAAAAGGGCGAATATCGGTCCCCGGGCTTATCGGGGCCCGCCGAAAGAGGTAGGGTGGATGTATGTAAACTGAGGATTTGTCCCCCGAAAATATAAAAAGCGGAACACTGACTTTACCTCTACAATAGGGGCCTGTGTTATACAATATACGGGAAAATGCCTGTATGGGGGGTTGTCATTTTTTTGGATTTTACTATGGGTTGTTTGGTCTTGTTTTTCACGTCTCGCCATGAAAAACACGATGTGAAAGGTCCCGGAGCTAAGCGGTGATATTTTTTGAAAAGTACCGGGTAGGTCTGTATATAGGCCCATACTGGCTATTTGGGGTATAGGTCCATACTGGGAAATTCACACATGTTCATTGCGATATGGGTTGTTTGGTTTTGTTTTTCACGTCTCATCAGGTAGAACACGATGGGACGGACCTCGGAGCTCAGCGGTGGAATTTTTTTGGAAAGTACCGGGTAGGTCTGTATATAGCCCCATACTGGCCCATATTGGCTTAGGCGGATAGGTCCATACTGGGTGGACGTTTTGGGGTCTAGGTGAGCCCCTAGTGATCCAATGGTGTCGTATGAGATATTATTGTGAAGCTCTGGTGGAGGAGCACCCGACTGGACTAAGGTATCGTCCGTTTTCGATATTGTGCGCATGCGCAGTCTGGCCGTAGTATAGAAAGCAGGCATTTTGGGGGGTGCTTGGTGGTGTGTTTGGGGTAGAAATGGACCACTATGGGTCCAAATGGGTCGTGGAAGGTGTCAAAGTGAAGCTTTTGTGGGGTAGTCAGAATGGCGTGTTTTTATTGCATGTCACGTCAATTTACGTATGCGCAGTTGGGTGAAGTAAGTAAAGTGGTGATTTTGGGGGGTGCGTGGAGGTGTGTTTGGGGTAGAGATGAACCATTTTTGGTCCGAATGTGTCGTGTGGGGTGTCATTTTGTCGCTCTCGGGGCGTAGACATCTATTTGAGGAATGTACACATCTGTGACGTCATCGGTGACGTCATCAGTAAGAGTAGTAGCGAAAGTGGGCATTTTGGGGAAGTGAAGGAAGGTATTTGGTGTAGAGATGGACCACAATTGGTCCGAATGCGACGTGTGGGGTGTCGTCTTGTAGTTCTCGTGGTGCAGACCCCGATTTGAGGGATGTTCACAGCATCTGTGACGTCATCGGTGACGTCATCAGTACGAGTAGTAGCGAAAGTGGGCATTTTGGGGCAGTGAAGGAAGGTATTTGGTGTAGAGATGGATCATACTTGGTCCGAATGCGTCCTGTGGAGAGTCATCTTGTAGCCTTCGGGGTGGAGACCACAATTGGTGGAAATGTCCACAGCATCTGTGAAGTCATTGGTTACGTCATCAGTACGAGTAGTAGCGAAAGTGGGCATTTTGGGGCAGTGAAGGAAGGTATTTGGTGTAGAGATGGACCATCCATATCTGCCATGCATTATACCATATCTGTCCTGCATTATACCAAATCTGTGCTGTATCATACCATATCTGTCCTGAATTATACCATATCTGTGCTGTATTATACCATATCTGTCCTGTGTTAAACAATATATGTTCTGTATTATACCAAATCTGTCCTGCAGTGTACCATATTTGTCCTCTATTATATCATATATGTCCTGTATTATACCAAATCTGTCCTGTATTATACAGTATCTGTCCTGTATTATACCAAATCTGTGCTGTATTATACTAAATCTGTGCTGTATTATACAGTATCTGTCCTGTATTAGACCAAATCTGTGCTGCATTATACCATATCTATCCTGTATTGTACCATATATGTCCTGTATTATACAATATATGTTCTGTATTATACTATATTTGCCCTCTATTATACCATGTCTGTGCTGTATTATACCATATCTGTCCTGTATTATACCATATCTGTCCTGTATTATACCATATCTGTCCTAAATTATAACTTATCTGCTGTATTATACCATATCTGTCCTGTGTTATACGATATCTGTTATGTATTATACCAAATCTGTCCAGTATTGTACCATATTTGTCCTCTATTATGCAATATATGTTCTGTATTATACCAAATCTGTGCTGTATTATACAGTATCTGTCCTGTATTCTACCATATATGTCCTGTATTATACCATATCTGTCCTGTATTATACAATATTTGTCCTCTATTATACAATATCTGTCCTGCATTATACCATATCTGTGCTGTATTGCACCATATCTGCCCTGTGTTATACAATATATGTCCTGCATTATAGCCAATCTGTCCTGTATTGTACCATATTTGTCCTCTACTATACCATATATGTTCTGAATTATATCAAATCTGTGCTGTACTATTGACTATCTGTCCTGTATTATACCAAATTTGTGCTGTATTATACCATATCTGTCCTGTATTGTACCATATATGTCCTGTATTGTACCATATATGTCCTGTATTATACCAAATCGGTGCTGTATTATGCAATATTTTCCCTCTATTATGCCTTATCGGTGCTGCATCTGTCCGGAATTATACCATATCTGTGCTGTATCATGCAATATCTGTCCCGTGTTATACAATATCTGTCCTGTATTATACCAAACCTGTCCTGTATTGTACCATATTTGTCCTCTATTATACAATATATGTTCTGTTTTATACCAAATAGGTGCTGTATTATACAGTATCTGTCCTGTATTACACCAAATCTGTGCTGTATTATACCATATGTGTCCTGTATTGTACCATATATGTCCTGTATTATACAATATATGTTCTGTATTATTCAATCCGATAGCGGTTGTCGTGAATAACAACAAGTTTAGCAATGTTCACACAGTTTATTATCCCCAATGTTACATCATAACCAGGCTGGGGGAGCCGCCCTGGGCGTGTTTAGTATGTTCACAGCAAAACAAATTGAAATATCAAACATCATGTTTTATTATTTAACGCACCGTCACATTAGATACAAGTGTTTACTGAGCTCAAGTCAACGATCAGCATGTATAGAGTATGTACGGCATGTTATGGTATTCATCAGTGCACGGGTGACGCATTCAGCCGAGGGGGTTGATCAGTTTAACCACGAAGAACGTAACATTGGTGACCCTCTCCACTGTCCACTTTGTGTTGGTGCGTTGTTGTTGGGCCCATTCCAAGGAGTCCACGGTGTCCAGTTTCTCCAGCATCGTCTCCAGTGACGCACGATTGGTAATAGTGAACGGCTAGTCAAACACATAGATATTTTTGCTGGGTTAATAATACCGTAACTGGACCGTCTCTTTGTGGCGTAAGATGTACCCGAAAGCGACATTTAATTTGAAGGCCGTAGTTTGGTCGTTGAAGATGGCTTCCACGTAGCTACGTAGGCGGGCCAGGTAGGTCAGTCGGAAATTCTAGATATCTTGAATAGGTCGATGACGGTTGAAACAGTGCCGGATCATGGACCAATGGCGCAGACAGATGTCGTTCACTGGATGGGCGTCCTGTAAGAGATCGCTAGGAGCATTTATGGGCTCGTCCAGAAAATGTTCGATGTTGTCAGGCGTATGACTCGAAACCGTAACGCTGGGGTCCGGCTTGATACTCTTCTGAACTGTGGGTATAGGCGGGCTCTCCGTCATCTCCGTTCGTCTGCTCGGGTTCATCTTCACTGGTTCTGACCTTCCGCTGCTCCGCTTCAGTGGGAAGTTGTCACTCATGCCATGGTACCGGGGTATGAATCAAACGTTGGTGTCGCAGCAACTTAATGGTCAGTTTGAAAAGCCGACCACATTCCTCGCATGGACGCTTGGGTGGTCCATGAATTGAACGTTCATGGCGCAGTAAAGCATCTTCCCGATTAAATGGCCGTGCACAGGTTATACAAGTATACCGTCCGCCGTTGTGGACGGCGGTCTCGTGGCGACGTAAATTGTCTAGACGAGAAAACTGCATCTGGCAAGTTGTGCAGTTGAACATCTTGGTGGTTGACAGGGTGTCGGATGAAACGGCCAGGCCGCTTTCCTTTTATAGCACGCTAGCTGGTGGTCTATTTTTAGCACACTTAGTTCAACTACTCCCAAGTCGAGGACCGAGATGTACTGGTGTACGACTGAGCCGCATTGCGCGCGTGAGTGTGTGTGTGTGTGTGTGTGTGGGCAGTGGATTTTACATCCGGGATCTTGTCAACATCCGGGTTTCCAAGTGGGTCGTTCCTCCGTCTTCCATCCGGGTACTGTGGTTTTACATCCGGGTCCTTAGCTTACATCCGGGTTTTTCATAAGCCGCATTGCGCGCGTGCGTGTGTGTGTGTGTGCTTGTACCCATCCGTGCACAATGTAGAATCTCTCCGAAAATGTTCTCTCATCGCACCAATATGCTCAGACCCATTCAATATAAACACAACCAAGAGACATCAGCAACAACAGGCACATTGCGTAATACACATTTTATTATCCTCATCTTACATCCGGGTGTTTTCATGCTTACTGTCGCATGACCGGAACCGGAAGTTGTCACAAGACAGGTGGCGCCCCGATATTGACTTTCTACTATTTCCGACGGGCGCCGCCTGTCTTGTGGTGACAACTTCCGGTTCCGGTCACGTGACAGTAAGCATGGAAAAGCCCGGATGTAAGATGAGGACCCGGATGTAAACCCACAGTATCCGGATGGAAGACGGAGGAAGACGGGAAAAACCCACTTGGAAACCCGGATGTTGACAAGATCCCGGATGTAAAATCCACTGACCACACATACACACACACGTGCGCGCGCAATGCGGCTCAGTCGTACACCAGTACATCTCGGGCCTCGACTTGGGGTAGTTGAACTGAGTGTGCTAAAAGCAGATCACCAGCTAGCGTGCTATAAAAGGGAATCGGCCTGGCCGTTTCATCAGACACTCTGTCAACCACCGAGATGTTCACTTGTACTACGTGCTCGAAATCATTCGCTGGTCTGCACGACTTGCGCCGCCGTGAGGCTACCAAGCACGAAGAAACCGCCCGGTATAGCTGTACGATGTGTACACTGTCGTTTCAGCGCCCGGATCATTTACAGCGCCACGAACGTTCAATTCATGGGTCACCAATGTTACACGAAGACCATCCAGTGAGTGACATCTATCGGCGCAATTAGCTCATGATCCGGCACTGTTTCTACCGTCATCGTCCTATTCAAGATATCTACAATTTCTGACTGACCGACCTCGCCCGTCTACGTAGCTACGTGGAAGCCATCTTCAACGATCAAACTACGGCCTTCAAGTTGAATCTGGCGTTTGGTTATGTGCTGCAGCATAAGGACACAGACCAAGCCCGATACTTTTACCCGAGCAGTAACATCCGGGTATTTGACCAACCGTTTACCCTCATTAATCGAGCGTCGCTAGAGACGATGCTGGAGAAAATGGACTCCGTGGATCCCTTGGAATGGTCCCAACAACAACGCCGCAACACACAATGGGTCGTAGAGAGGATGACCAATGTCACGTTTTTCTTTACCAAGCTGACCGACCACCCGCATCGGCTGAATGCGTCACCCATGCACTGATGAATACCATAACAACTGGTAAATACTCTATATGTATACATGCTGATCGTTGACGGCGTCAAAACCCGGATGTAAGATGAGGATAATAAAACGTGTATTACGTAATGTGCCTGTTGTTGTTGATGTCTCTTGGCTGTGTTTATATTGAATGGATCTGAACATATCGATGCGATGAGAGGAAGTTTTCGGAGAGAACGTAATTCTACATTGTGCACGGATGGATACAAATACAAACACACACACACACGCACGCAATGCGGCTCATGAAAAACCCGGATGTAAGTTGAGGACCCGACGTAAAACCACAGTACCCGGATGGAAGACGGAGGAACGGCGGGAAAACCCCACTTGGAAACCCGGATGTTGACAAGATCCCGGATGTAGAATCCACTGCTCACACACACACACACACACGCGCGCGCGCAATGCGGCTCAGTCGTACACAAGTACATCTCGGTCTTCGACTTGGGGGTAGTTGAACTGAGTGTGCTGAAAATAGATCACCAGCTAGCGTGCTATAAAAGGAAAGCGGCCTGGTCGTTTCATCAGACACTCTGTCAACCACCAAGATGTTCACTTGCACAACTTGCCAGAAGCAGTTTACTCGTCTAGTCAATTTACGTCGCCACGAGACCGCCGCCCACAACGGCGGACGGTATACTTGTATAACCTGTGCACGGTCATTTAATCGGGAAGATGCTTTACTGCGCCATGAACGTTCAATTCATGGGCCGCCCAAGCGTCCATACGAGGAATGAGGTCGGCTTTTCAAACTGACACCAACGTTTGATTCATGCCCCGGTACCATGGCATGAGCGACAACTTCCCACTGAAGAGGAGCCGCGGAAGGTCAGACCCAGTGAAGATGAGCCCGGGGAGCCAAACGCCACTGGTGATGCGATGATGGAATGGCCGCCTATACCCACAGTTCAGAAGATCCTGGATAACCAGCCGGACCCCAGCGTTACACTTTTTTGTCATACGCCTGACAACATCGAACATTTCCTGGACGAGCCCATAAATGCTCCTGGCGATCTCTTACAGGACACCCATCCAGTGAGTGACATCTGTCGGCGCCATTGGTCCATGATACGGCACTGTTTCAACCATCATCTACAATTTCCGACTGACCGACCTGGCCCGCCTACGTAGCTACGTGAAAGCCATCGTCAACGACCAAATTACGGCCTTTAAATTGAATGTCGCTTTCGGGTACATCTTACGCCACAAAGAGACGGACCAGTTACGGCATTATTATCCCAGCAATAATATCTATGTGTTTGACCAGCCGTTCACTATTACCAATCGTGCGTCACTGGAGACGATGCTGGAGAAACTGGATACCGTGGATCCCTTGGAATGGGCCCAACAACAACGCACCAACACCAAGTGGACAGTATAGAGGGTCACCAATGTTACGTTCTTCGTGGTTAAACTGATCAACCCCTTCGGCTGAATGCGTCACCCGTGCACTGATGAATACCATAACATGCCGTACATGCTCTATATATCTACATGCTGATCGTTGACTTGAGCTCAGTAAACACTTGTACCTAATGTGACGGTCCGTTAAATAATAAAACATGGTGTTTGATATTTCAATTTGTTTTGCTGTGAATATACTAAACATGCCCAGGGCGGCTCCCCAGCCTGGGTATGATGTAACATTGGGGATAATAAACTGTATGAACATTACTGAACTTGTTATTCACGACAACCGCTTTCCGATTGTATAATACAGAACATATATTGTATAATACAGGACATATGGTACAATACAGGACACATATGATATAGTACAGCACAGATTTGGTATAGTACTGGACAGATACTGTATAATACAGCACCTATTTGGTATAATACAGAACATATATTGTATAATACAAGACAAATATGGTACAATACAGGACAGATTTATGTTAATACCGGACAGATCTTGGTTAACACGGGACATATATTGCATAATACAGCACATATATGGTATAATTCAGGACAGATATGGCATAATACAGCAAAGATATGGTATAATAGAGAGAAAATATTGTATAATACAGCAGAGATTTGGTATAATACAGGACATATATGGTACAATACAGGACAGATATGGTATAATACAACACAGATTTGTTATAACACAGGGCAGATACTCTATAATACAGCACAGATTTTATATAATACAGAACATATATGGTATAATAGAAGACAAATATGGTACAATACAGGGCAGATTTGGTATAATTTCAGGACAGATATGGTATAATGCAGCACAGATGTGGTATAATTCAGGACAGATATGGTATAATACAGCACAGATTTGGTATAAAGCAGGACAGATATGGTATAATACAGCAAAGATATAGTATAATGCATGACTGATATGGTATAATAGAGGGCAAGTACGGTATAATACAGGAGATATATGGTACAATACAGGACAGATACTGTATAATACAGCACAGATTTGGTATAATACAGAACATATATTGTATAATAGAGGACAAATATGGTCCATTACTGGACAGATTTGGTATAATACAGGACAGATATTGTATGATACAGCACAGATATGATATAATTCAGGACAGATGGTATAATACAGCACAGATATGGTATACTACAGCACATATATGGTACAATAGAGGGCAAATATTGTATAGTACTGAACATATATTGTATAATACAGGACATAGGTACAATACAGGATAGATATGGTATAATACAGCACAGATTTGGTCTAATACAGGACAGATACTGTATAATGCAGCAAAGCTTTGGTATAATACAGCACAGATTTGGTATAATACAGGACAGATACTGTATAATACAGGACAGATTTGGTATAATACAGGACATATATGGTATAATAGAGGGCAAATATGGTACAATACAGGACAGAGTTGGTATAATACAGAACAGATATTGTTTAACACAGGACAGATATGATATAATACAGCACAGGTATGGTATAATTCAGGACAGATATGGTATAATACAGCACAGATTTGGTATAATGCGGGACAGATATGGTATAATACAGCAAAGATATGGTATAATGCATGGCAGCTATGGATGGTCCATCTCTACACCAAATACCCTCCTTCACTGCCCCAAAATGCCCACTTCCGCTACTACTCGTACTGATGACGTCACCAATGACGTCACAGATGCTGTGAACATCCCTCCTATCGTGGTCTCCACCCCGAAGGCTACAGGATAACACCCCACAGGACGCATTCGGACCAAGGATGGTCCATCTCTGCACAAAATACCTTCCTTCACCGCCCCAAAATGCCCACTTTCGCTAATAATCGTACTGATGACGTCACAGATGCTGTGAACACCCCTCAAATCGGGGTCTGCAACACGAGCCGTACAAGATGACACCCCACACGACGCATTCGGACCTATAGTGGTCCATCTCTACACCAAATACCTTCCTTCACTTCCCCAAAATGCCCATACATTACCTCTCTCGGCAGGCCCCGATAAGCCCGGATGGCCGATATTCGCCCTTTTGGATAGGGATGATAGGAGTTTTTCCCCATTGTAGGGGTAAAGTCCGTATTCCGCTTATTATATTTTTGCTGGAGAAACTTTTACATGCACCCACCCATGCACCTAGACCCCGATAAGCCCGGGGACCGATATGACCCCTTTGGGATAGGGTTGATAGATTTCCTCTATTTTAGAGATAAAGTCCGTGTTCCGCTTTTTATACGCCCGCCAAAAAGGCGGACGTATTATGTGATGGCGGTTTCCGTCCGTCTGTTCGTCCATCCGTCCGTCCGTCTGTCCGTCCCCCGTGTCCGGTCTATATCTGGAACACTTTTCTATTTACGGTTCCAATTTTTGGTGAGTGGATACCCTACGGAGAGACGATGTGTCGCGTACAAAAATGAAGGTCGCGATCAGAGGTCAAAGGTCATTGGCCTGAAAAACAGAAAATCAGTGAAGTGTTCGTGTCCGGCCTATATCTCTGGATGTTTTCTATCCACAGTTGCATTTTTTTGTGAATGGATACATCAGATGGAGACGATGTGTCGCGTACCGAAATTCAGGTCGAGGTCAGAGGTCAAAGGTCACTGTTACTTAAAAATCAGGAAATCATTGATCATTGATCATTGATAGTTTTCCATCTACAGTTCTAATTTTTGGCGAGTGGATGCCCTAGGGGGAAACGATGTGTTGCATGCCAAATGTAGGTCGAGGTCAGAGGTCAAAGGTCAGTGTGAATGAAAAATCAGGAAATCATCATAAATTTCAAATTTTTTGTGAGTGGATTCAATAGGGGAAAATGAAGTGTTGCATATCAAAATATAGGTCAGGGTCGAAGGTCAAAGGTCATTGTGACCCAAAAATCAGTAAATTATTAAAAATAACATTTTTTGTGTGTCAGTAGATACATTAGGGGGACTCAATGTGTCGCATATTAAAATGTAGGTCAAGGTCAAATGTCAAGGTCACTGTGCCCCCAAAATCGTGAAATTGTTAAAAATCTTGATTTTTTGTTTCCATTGAGAAATTACGGGGAGATGGTTTGTCATGTACCAAAATTTAGGTCAAGGTCACTGTGATTCCAGAATCAAGAAATCTTTGAAAAGTACTTTTTTTGTGTCAGTAGATACATTACGAGGACATGATGTGTCATATACCAAAATATAGGTCAAGGCCGAATATCAAGGTCACGGTGACCCCCAAAATCATGAAATTCATAAAAATCGTGATTTTTGTGTGTCCATTGATACATTGACGGAAGACGATGTGTCATGCACCAACGTTTAGGTCAAGGTCAAAGGTCAAGGTCACTGTGATCCCAAAATCAGGAAATCATTAAGTCACATTTTCATATGCCTGTCGAAGACGAGGTTATGTAATGCGATGTTGCGTTCTGTCCATTCATCCATGCGATATCTCTAGTTTCAACGTATGGAATGGTATCAGATACCTTACTCGCATGGCGAAGAGGAGACCTACATCAATTTGTCAAATGTCAAGGTCACAGTCTCCCAGAATTGAATCAAGTTTAGCTGACTATATGTGTTAGGTTGGAATATTCAGAGTTCTCTCGCCTACATGTATATGGCATTTGTCCTGTGGAGTTGTCTCCTATGTTTGAAACAGCTACATTTAGTTAAACTGTTGTGAAATAGAAACCATACATTTACTAGTTTAACGTGGAGAGGGGTCCTTTATGAACTTCATACCCGTTTATCAACTCAAGAACAAAGGTTTACTTCATCACTTTCTTCTTCCTTCATGAAAAATTCTCTCGTCTGAAAGAGATCCATTTGCAGGAAAAGTACTATTTTCTTGTGTTTGACTATTGTCGATTTCATTGTGGGATATGTGAGCTTTCGGTTCTTGCTCCAAGGTCACCTAGTTTCCAAGAGTTAAGCTCATTTTAGCTTATCATTCAATTTTAGATGTGATATGTTACATTCTCAGAAGCACAAAATTGTAGACCTTTTCCCGGATTGCTAGCTACCAATTGGAATCACGGCGATTAAACAACCTTGAAATTTGGACCAATGTAATTCCAGATATACGGGCGTATATATATATATTTTTTTATTTATTTCCAGGGATGACCAACGGGCCCAGAGGACCCATTTACAGGCTCCGTAAACTAAGATTAAATACTAAAGACTATATATACAAATATTAAGACAATAAATTAAGAAAAGAAAGATAAAAAAACAACACATAAATAATATACGTATAGATTATAACATAAAATGCATAAGGATATATCACAGGCGGTAGATAAATTCTCAAAACATACAATATGACAGTACATGTAAAACTTACACGTTATTATGAGCAAGTTAAGAGATAACGGTGAAAGATCTATAGGAAATAACATAAAACACGTAGAATTTAGGATAAAAATCTATGTAAAGTTGTCAGAAAACAATAGGAGATAATTTAAAATTAGTTATATAAAATAGTACGCAATGAGCTCTTAAAAGATTGAACTGGAGCAAAAAGATCCAGATCTGTACTATCAGAACAGGAAAATAATTCATTAAAACTGTGCATGCATCTCTGGATAGGAGAAAATTTTAAGACATTTGTTCGATGCTTGCTATTCCTAAAATATGTAAAATTACGTAAAACCTTAGTTGGGGCATGAAAATTCAGTTTCGTTAAGATGGCTGGACAATCGTAAAAAGAGTTAGCACATTTGTGAAGAAAAATAAGATCTAAAAAAGTCCTTCTTTGGTCTAGCTGAGGTAGGTTAAAAACATGACAATAGTGCGAATATTCCTCACGATCGTACGGCATGCCAGATTTAAAACATAAAAATTTTACAAATTTACGCTGGACACGCTCAACCATATAACAATTTCCCTTTTGCCACGGAGACCACACAACAGAGCAATATTCAAGATGTGGCCGTACATGTGCTTTATATAAAGAAATGAGGGATAGCGTGTCGGAAAAAGAAGAACAAGTGCGTTTTACAAATCCGAGCATTCTGAATGCTTTGTTAACAACGTGCGATACGTGAGCTTTAAAATTTAAGTTACTTGTTAAAATAACACCGAGATCGGTCACCCGATCCTTCCGAACAAGAGCAGACCCATTAATGTCATAATCATGATACACAGATGTTCTCTTGTTCGTGTAAGAAATGGTAAAACATTTGAGGATATTTAAAATTAATTTCCAATCTATACACCAATTATACACATTCGTCATATCCTCTTGTAATCGGACACAGTCATACATGTAATATGCTTCAAAATTTTGGCGTCATCAGCATACAATAAACAAGTGGAGTATCTTAAAACTAATGGTAGGTCATTAATAAAGATTACAAACATTAGGGGACCTAACAGGGAGCCCTGGGGTACCCCTGAGGTGACATGCGCCCAGTCTGAGCACTCCCCATTAATGACAACTCTCTGTTTTCTGTTGGCAAGATATGAGGACAACCAGTTTAATATTTTGCCTCTCATTCCATAGCGTTCAAGTTTGTATATCAATAGTTTGTGGCTAACTTTATCGAAGGCTTTTGTAAAATCTGTGTATATGCAGTCCACTTGTCCCTGCTTATCGACAATTTCACTTACTTGATCTATAAAGGAAACTAGATTTGTTTGAGTAGATCTGGCCCTAACAAAACCATGCTGAACATCAGTAATGGCCTGCTTTACATGATAGTAGATTCGCTCGTGAACCAATTTCTCACACACTTTACTAAACAGGGGCAATAGAGAGATTGGCCTATAATTCGTAACGTTCTGTTTATCACCACTCTTAAAAACCGGAATTACATTAGCCTCTTTAAAATGTGACGGGCAAATACCTTCACTAAAAGATCTGTTAAAAATAATTGTAAGCGGTACAGACAGTTCGGAGGCCAGTTCCTTGAGCAGAATACCAGACACATTGTCTGGACCGAGTGCCTTATGCACGTCTACTGTGGATAAAACATTGTAGACATCTTGGTGTGTCACAGATATGTTACACAAAGAATCGCTGATGACGTCATTAAAAACAGGAAATTCCGCGTCATTGTCCTTTGTAAAAACAGACTGAAAATAATTATTGAACAAATCTGTGACATCAGAGGGTTTTTCACCAGTCTTTCCGTTGAATTGTACATGATTTGGGGTTGTTGTATTCTTATGTTTTTGTTTGACATAGCTCCAGAAACGCTTTGGGTTGTGTCGCATGTCGGATTCAATCGACGACATGTATTCGCGATGCTTTACACAGTTTGCTGTTTTTTATTGAAGCCCTTTGGGCTCTTGCTATATTTTCGGGACAGATCCTAAATTTACATACACCCACTCCCCCACCCTTCCTCTCTCAGCAGGCCACGATAAGCCCGGGGACCTATATTAGCCTCCACTAGACAGGGTTGGTAGTAGTTTTCCCCTATTTTAGGGGTAAAGTCCGTGTTCCGTTCCTTATATTTTCGGGAAGAATCCTGATTTTACATGCACCCACACATGACTTGATAGGCAGACCCCGATAAGCCCGGGGACCGATATTAGCCCTTTTGGATAGGGCTGATAGGTGTTTTCCCCTATTTTAGGCGTAAAATCCGTGTTCCGGTTTTCATATTTTCGGGAAAAAATCCTAATTTCACATGCACTCACCCATGACTTGATAGGCAGAACCCGATAAGCCTGGGGACCGATATTAGGCCTTTTTGGATAGGGCTGATAAGAGTTTTCCCCTAGTTTAGGGATAAAGTCAGTGTTCCGCTTTTTATATTTTCGGGACAAATCCTAATTTTACATACAGCCACCCATGATGGCCCTGGAGGAGCGCTTCACTTTGACACCTCACTCGACCCAATCGATCTACTAGGGGACTCTATCTCCCCTGGAGATTGCCTGACATTCTCACGAAAACCCACGTATTTGGGACTACTTTCTGTCCGCGGAAGCTTCTCACCACGACCGCATCACCGCCAAACCGCATCACCGCGGAAGAATCCCTAACATGTCTAAACATTATCTAAGGTCAGATGATGGACTGGATGAGATGATACAGGTCAGTACATGCTCAAGTGCACTCATTGAGCTCCCCACCTCCACATGACCTCCACAGAGGTCAAAGCTCAATAGGACTCTATCGGTCTTTTGTATACTACTGGCGTTAATGAATGCGCGGAGGTGTATTGTGCTCCAATTGCCCACATGGAATGACCAGACTAGTTGTTTTGCATAGAGCTGTGACGAGTACTCAAGCAGTGACAGTTTGCTCAGACACCCGTCAGTGCGGTCAATATTTTGTCCCCAACTTTAGCGTTGTAATGAAGTACACAGCTTTTTTAGGCTGGTGATACATGTACATGAAGGCTCTAAAATCTAAACTGAATTTCGCCTAAAATAATCAAGTGAGGCAAAAAGAAAATCTCTCAATATATTTTGTAGATGAGAAATTCTTCGGGAAACTGATCCTCAACACTGATGTCACTCCAATAACTCACTCCAATTACCTGACCAACTCACTCCAGTTACCTGACTAATTCACTCTTTTTGCTCACCAACTCAGTCAAAGGACATGTGACGTTTACATACGAAAAACTCCTTTGTGTGTGATGGTGATAAAGTCGATTTTTTTTCCACTCCAAGTCCTGCCATATAAGGTTTGTCTTGGTGTTCACACACTGAAATATCCCCTTCGAAAACAGTGAGGTGTTCAGTGGCATAAAAATGGAGATATGATTGATCAAAATGTGCTCGCGGGCTTTTGGTATTTTGGGGCATTTCATGAAGGGTTTCTGCTGTAGCAAAAATAACACCTCAAACCAAAACCATTCGTGGTACTTTCCAATAAACAAACTTATTGTGTGACAAAATTATTTTTGTTTGAGGTGTCATATTTTTGCTATAAGAGAAAATCCTTTAAGTAAATGCCTCAAAAATACCAAATCAGGCCGAGGAGCACATTTTGATCAATCGTATCTCCATTTTTATACAACGGAGCATCGCAATTTTTTCGAGACTGATATTCCAGTATCTAAACTACTAGAAAAATCTGATTTGGCAGGTTTTGGATTGAAAAAAAAATCAGCGTGATTACCATCACACACAAGGGAGTTATTCCCGTATTGTCGTCACATATCCTTTACCAAAGTTTACTCGTTCCAGTCTACATGTACTCGCTCCAATCTACCAGGCACGCTTGTCCAAATATACTTAACGCACTCGTTCCCAATCTGAAATACCATGCTCCATGCATTCCTATTCCAGTTACTAATATTCTGTTCAGATGTTCTCAGATTCTTTGCAAAGCAGCTGCTGAGATGCAACTCCTGAGATGCTTTAATAGGAGAGCAGACAAAATGGCCATGGACAAAATGACAAATGGACGAAATAGCAACTTGACAAAATGGCAAAATGGCATACAGTGTGCTCTTTTCCTGTCTTTAGATCATTACCGTAACATACAATACATGCTCTTGGATCAGTTGTTTTTTGACCAATGCCTTTTCGCTCCTTGTTACAGATCAGAGTTTTGTAGAAGCACTCTGTCCGACGAGCCAACAGGCTGGAGAGGCTGAAATGAAGCGATGTCTGAGCTCAGTTGGTTTGGGAGGCAAGGCATATGGAGCAGGGGGAGGAGAAGATGTGAGTCAGTTGCGACAGTATTGCAGGTATACAGATTTCAACTTCTTTGCCAGATTACTATTGCAATCGGGTAGATGGAGGGAGAAGGGGCCTGGAGGTGGTAAAAAATACCGTGGAATGTGACGTTAAATCATATTCACTCACACTCCTGGTAAATGGCTTTGACGAATGTATTTATGATCTCGATTAGTCAATCAAGTGGTTTTGGTTAGCTTTGGCCAAAGCAGAGTGTTACAATACAATACAATATTTTATTGCTCTACTTTTGTTTTACAAAAGTATGACAAAACCGTTACAAGGTCACAAATTTGGTGTCAGACAGCCTGTATGCGTCACTTTGACACTCCTCAGCCAGTCAGAAGGCAGAGTGATCCATATGTACATTTTGTATTTTTGCAAAAATCATCATGAAAGATACACTAATCCAGTTCAGCCTGCTTTATGCTGACATAATCTGTCTTTACCGTTATTCAAACTTGTCTCGACCTTTCTAAAATGCCACAACGGTAAAGACAAGAATATAATGGTAAGGACTAACAAAATTCTTTGCCAACTAACACAGTTATTGAGAAAACTGAAGTGACATTCTGATTATAAATTGTCTTGGAACTTGAAAAACAGCAAAAGAATGTTTAGCAAAAGGCAGCTTGACTTGCATTAAGAAAATAAAACTAACTGATTAGTTAAAAGAAAATGGCCTTGAATTCAATGTCTTTACCATTACAAATATGACTTTTCCATTATGTCTTCATCACCACCTGATAATAACATGTGCTAGAATGGGTAAAAAAAATTCTATCCATTTTTGGGGGTTACTTACAGTAACTCTAGCTTTGTTGACAGGAAAACAGTCTTTGTGACCTACAAGGTCTTGAATAATTTCATTTTGGTAGCCAAAGAGCACAAATTAAATTTTAGATTTGTCTTTATCGTTGTTTGAAAATTGAAAATTGCCCTTATTTACAGCATAATATGTGAGTAAATGTAACCAAAATGAATACATGGACGAAGCTTAAATGCTGAATTCATATATTACAGTTCACTCATCCGATCATATCATTCCCGATCTATTTCCACGCCATTTTCCGGTAAATGCTCCAAATTCTCTACACCCAAAAATGGCAGTACATATAAAAGCTGAAGAGTATATTTTCTTTATGAAGAAACTTATAGTTTATCTTCTGGAATTAATTATCTCTCTTATGAAAAAAGAATCGGTGTGATCACTCTCCTTATAATTATGTGTCTTGCCCAATTCGTTTTTATTTTTTTTATTTTTTTTTTGCCAATTTCTGTTTTCTGCAATAACAGTGGTCGTTACTCAATCTTAATAAATTAACATCTTATCAATGCCCCCCCAATCGTCCATGGAGCTAAAAGAGATGTAGTCACAACTCTTTCGGGCCAGGTGCCCTGGCTAGCAGTACCGTCCGCTGGGCCTTTGTATACTGAATAGCTGACAGCGGGCACAGCTTTCTTAGATGTTCAATGTGCGTGACCGCCTGACAAATTGGCGGATCTGTTGGCGACTGATTAACAGGGCGGAAGTGAATCATCTAACCTGCGCATTAATAATAAGTTTGAATTACCATGGAGCTTAAAGCTCCACGCCTATATTTAAACCAGAAACCCCCGCGAATGTTATAACAGTTCACAGGACGCCCACCTCTTATAACATTTCACACCTTCACATATGTGATTCTTGCTCCCCCAGGAGAAAGTAATTTCGTGCTATTTCCTCCTGTCAAGCACAAGAAATTATATTTGTTTCAAGCATATTGTCTTAAACATGTTCAATCAATAGAACAGACACAACCTCTGAGCTTGGGTTTATGTTCATTGTCCCTTTGTCTTCCGGCTGGTGGTCTTAGTATAATCATCAATTTTCAGGATATGTCTAACAAAAGCTGTAATTCACACACAGCAATATGTACTGGTTGGTATATGTACACACAATGATGACTTCCTTGAAGAGGATCTATGCTAAAAGAAAAATTGTCAATGATTCTCAGTTACAATTATTGTTTATTTTTTCTTTGTTTTTCCGAGTCAAAGTAAAAGCTGAATGAAGAATTATTACAGCAACAATATCCTATAGAAGAAAAATGTTATTTGCTCTCAATTCCGCATCGTTAAGGGAAATTTTTAGGCAGTTCTACGCTTCTCATGCTCCTTCAATGGATATAAATCATACACCACTTTTATTATATTCTATTAAGAAAATTAGGAAGAACTAATGGTATGAGTTCCGCCAATGGGCATATTCTAGGCTGTTAAAAGCATCAAGATTTAGCTTGTCTTATAACCTTATAAAACCAATATAGGGAGGTAGAATATCATTGCTATTCGCACTCATAAAAACATCAAGGAAGTATCTTCGGTGTAGGCCCTATATCTGTTTCTAAATATACATATATTCAGAGGGGAAATGTCCTCAAAAATGTTTCTTCTTTTATTTGAAATATTGCTCTATAATCACCCTATTCCGCCTTTTAGGATTCAAGTAGCGGTAGCTTTCTGAATCGGGATGCTCACTTTATACGTGATTTTTCATTTGAAAATAGAGTTACATGTACTGATGTTAAATGAGTATTAGAGAGTACAATAGAGAAGTTTTCTTCTGTTGTTCGGCCTTGGTGGCATTTGTGGTAGCCTTGGTGGTATATGATGCGTTAGTCTTGGTGGCATGTTATGAACGCCTTTGGTGGTTTATTTTGTTATTAGCAAGGTGGCTTGACTGTCTTCGTGTCGACAGTGAGTGGAGTATTGATGAAGTGATAAAGTTCAGTAGTGCGGGTCGCATACTTGCACTGATGGCCGAGCTGTGCTTTACCTGATGTCTACCTATGTCCGCCTTACCGTCTCCGATTATACGTACGGTAATGAACTAAATAAGTTAAATTGACCAAAGTATGACGAAGTATTGGACGGATTGTCGTCTTTTCGATTTTCTGATTTTTTATTCAAGAAACATTATTCTGACTTCTGTTCTTGCATCGGTCTGAATGGGCTTCAGAGTTTACTAATACATGTATGTTTTCATTTTGATTTTTGTTTTTGCATCGGTCTGGTCGGCTTCAGAACTTAATTATATGCCGTCATTTTTACTTTCGGTTTGCATCGGTCTACTTGGCTCCAGAATTTCCTTTCTATCATTATTCCGTTATTCAAATAGACAACAAGTGGCACTTTTCAAGCCCCAAATGATGGTAATGGCTACTAATATATGGTACAGGATGGCTGTAGAACCGGTTAATACTGCATGGTCATGGATATTACAGGTTCTTAATTGGCTGCAGAGCCGAAGAATACTTGACATTAATATCATCAGAGAGATAATGAATATGGATACTAATACGGCTGCAGAGCCGAATGAATACTGGTTAAATGTGGACAGCAAGGCCGGAGAATACTGGATATGAATATGATCAGATAGATGTTTCGGCTCAGAGGCAAGGACCGAAGTTCACATGAGTCCTATTTTGCCTTTCAAGAACTTAAGCGTTTCAATTTAGTGAAATGCTGGCTGAGAGATCACTATAATAATTGGATGATTCCCCCGATTCAGCTTGTGCCGGAGCGGTATGCCACTTAGTGGCATCTAAGGCGTACGGTACGCTAGTTGTCCTCAAATGGCCTTCGGCAGATTTTGGCCTCTAATTTTCTCTGCTAACTTGATATGGGAATCATACGTACGTGACTTCATAGAATTTTCTGTAGTCCAGAACGTATTTTCATGGTTGGGAACAACATAAAATGCTTGTTTGATTCTGAAGTTTAAGACTCGTGTGATGGACGGTAAAACTAGATACTAGACAATTATTAGTTTTTGTCGTTGCACGTAGTGTAGGTAGATTAAATATTTCTACCTGTATATTAACCCAAGTCAGCGGTAAGACTTTCAATAAATTTCGTCTGTGCGTTTTCATTTCTGTTTGATTGTTCAGAAAGCATGCACACGCACGCACAATAGCCCCTGGGCGTAAATGTGACGTTCATGTACACATGTATCGACTCAGAGCCAAGAAGCCACTGCGGCTTGTGAGTGGGAATTTATATTCGGCCGTGGGACAGTAAGCTCCTGGAGCTGAAGGCGGTGGTGCACCAGTTTTTCGAAGGTGACAGCTTCTGCCTAACATTTTGCTGACTAATACACAGGTGGTCTGTTCAGAAGCGGTCGTTTCCAGGTATACTGGGTGCAAATATGACTAACGCGTCAGCGGTAAGACTTTTCATAAATTCCTCTGTGGGTTTTCAGTTCTGTTTGATTGTTCAAGAGGACATGCACACGCAAACACAATAGCCCCTGTGACGTACACATGTATCGACTCAGAGCCAAGAAGCCGCTGCGGCTTGTAAATGGGAATTTGTATTCGGTCGTGGGCCAGTAAGCTCCTGGAGCTCATGGTGGTGGTGCACCAGTTTTTCGAAGGTGACAGCTTTTGCCTAACATTTTGCTGACTAATACACAGGTGGTCTGTTCAGAAGCGGTCGTTTCCAGGTATACTGGGTGCAAATATGACTAACGCGTCAGCGGTAAGACTTTTCATAAATTCCTCTGTGGGTTTTCAGTTCTGTTTGATTGTTCAAGAGGACATGCACACGCAAACACAATAGCCCCTGTGACGTACACATGTATCGACTCAGAGCCAAGAAGCCGCTGCGGCTTGTAAATGGGAATTTGTATTCGGTCGTGGGCCAGTAAGCTCCTGGAGCTCATGGTGGTGGTGCACCAGTTTTTCGAAGGTGACAGCTTTTGCCTAACATTTTGCTGACTAATACACAGGTGGTCTGTTCAGAAGCGGTCGTTTCCAGGTATACTGGGTGCAAATATGACTAACGCGTCAGCGGTAAGACTTTTCATAAATTCCTCTGTGGGTTTTCAGTTCTGTTTGATTGTTCAAGAGGACATGCACACGCAAACACAATAGCCCCTGTGACGTACACATGTATCGACTCAGAGCCAAGAAGCCGCTGCGGCTTGTGAATGGGAATTTGTATTCGGTCGTGGGCCAGTAAGCTCCTGGAGCTCATGGTGGTGGTGCACCAGTTTTTCGAAGGTGACTGGATTTGCCTAACATTTTGCTGCCTAACAGACAGGTGGTCTGTTCAAAAGCGGTCGTTTCCAGGTATTCTGGGTGTAAATATGACTAACGGGTGTTTATTCCATTCTACTATCGTGAATAAATTAGACAAGAGGACGTTGGGTTGTGTGCCTTGGCAGATGATGATTTAAAACAAGAAATTCAGTGTCTCTTAAATCGGGACTTTGAGAATGAACAGTTCATTATACTAACGTATTCTGCATAATTTATATTATCTTAGCTGCCCTTCTTTCTTTATCGGTCGAATGCAGGATCGCTAACGACCTGCTCCTGTGATGAAAAGAGAGCTTCTGTGTTAGTTTGTAAGTAATTTATATTCGTTTGAGGTACAAATTAGAATGTAAATATATTTATTAACGATACGAAAGCTCGAGTGAGTTACGTTCGTCGGAGCGCCTGTGGTTTTAGGGCACATTCAGTTCTGGGTTATGGTTGTGAGTCGATTATGTTTGTAAGTGTGTTTTGAGCGTGTTGTTACTAGTCCAATACAATGGGTAACTGACAGCCTTTCTTTTATTATTTGGATGTTCGATAGGGCTGTACAGTCCCATTGGCAACGAAGTCAAGTGCAGGTGCAGAAATCTTCCTCCTGAACGACCATTGAAAAATAGGAGATTTTGAGAAAATATAGAACTGACAAGCACACTCACCAGTATAAATGAATTGCTCGTGTTTCAAGGCACACAATAACACCATCCCCACATCTGAGCCACTCTGCGTAAAGTTCCACGGAGAACACAAACTGTCACATGTTCCAGAGCACCAAAAATCCGTCCAAAAATGGCGTATATGGCTTCACACTAAAGCATTATGGGAAGTAATCACATGATCCCTCGTGTCACATGGTGTACACAAACGCACATGTACAGAAAGGGATCTTTCAAGAATTACCAAAAAGCGAGCACAGAGCTTGTGCGTTAGTCAGATAATTTGAGAAGACCCCGTATCTCAGAGTAGCACATGATTCGTTCACACGTGTCGGTGTGTGCCTACGTCACTTCCCTTCATGTGCCAAAGTAGAAGGCCGCCAATTTTTTTTACGCTGATCGGACAAGATTTATCCTGCCTATGGCTTAATGAGAGATCGATAGATGCCTGAAATGTGCCATTTTGTGGATCTAAGCTGCACAGATACATTCAAACCGGCCAGTAATCATGTCAATTAATTATTGCGTCACAATTTGACAATTTCCGAGGTCCGAAGCCCTGCCTCTTGAAACAAGATGGCAGCCTATGTGACTGTGATACGGACATGGTAGACATCAACATATTAAAGGAAGACGTATTCCAGTCACATTATATTGGACTACATTTTCACTGAACAGTATGTATATGTATATACGCTTTAAGATACTCGAATTGCTTATATACCAAGGAAGATGAGCCGCAACCTTGTCAGTGGTTCAGCTAATTTGCATACAGTCATAGGCGACTGTCTTAGCAAGTAGAAAAATAAGTTCACTACTTGTAGTAATCATTTTATCTACCCAATCTAGATAATTCACAAGTTGGTGAAGATGTAGACAAGAAACGCATTGTCATTATGATTAACATTGAATAATACTTGATATCAAATTATAGATCATGCACCATAAAAACAAACGCAACAATTACGTTTTGAAGTAAGGGGAACAACTCACTAACTTTCGCCGAATAAAGATGCCACTTAAAGAAATGACAATTCGGTACGATGTTTAACTTTACCCCCAAAGCAATTCGCATATATGCCGTATATTGCATCATCAAATCGACTCTTATGGAAGAGTCTACCATATTTGTTTAGTAACGTTTTAATATTTCAACGCGAGCTGGGAGCGAGATAGAGCGATAGGTCTGTTGTTACGTGTATCGCTGTTCGTTTTTTTCACATTGTGTTATTAGCATATTATAGCCTCCTGTTGAGCGATTCCCAATCAAGACTTGAGGATGCAGAAAGACTACGACTATGGTGTTTGGATGACTCTATCTTGAGGAGTTCGGTGGACAATATCAGTTGCTATGATCATAATTATAAACAGGCCGTCATTATAACAAAACGTCATGTTTTGCCTACTCCCCAAGGGTTTGCCGGACCGCAATGGGTTGGGAGAAGATTTCCTCCAGGCTCATGTTGCCGGGTTTTTGGCCGGCTTGTAGGCGCACGCGGCCAGCTTTGCTTTCGTCACTCGTGACAATTCCATTTTGATGTTTAACTTTACCCCCAAAGCAATTAGCATATATGGATATGTTTTGAAAGGAAGAATAATTTAACCCTCTGTGGGAATCGAAACAATGAACCTCCAATCCCTGGAGTTGAGCTTACTATCTCAGCTATATCGACTCATTGATAATACTCAAAACTGACTTTATCCGCAACTGGTTTTATAATACAGAAATGACTATTTAATGAGTTAGACAACCCTGTGCGCTAACAATACATCATAGTTGTGCAGTTATATTGTGCACTTTCGGTTTCAAGTATGAAATTTGGCACATAGCTATTTTGAGTGATCCTTTTTCGGAACACAGCCTCTCTATCCTCATTCTCGCAAGCCAGGGCCTTGCTTCGCTGGTATTGATGTTCCCGTCCTCGTCGGCACTCAGAATCCCTTTAGATTAGCATTAATCACTCCCGTAAATTCAATACTTATGTGTATCAGCAGACAATGGGCAGAAACATATTGCATTTGCCATCATTCTCTCAAGTCAGAGCCCGTTTCTGCTAGAATTTACTCGTTCTATACTTCACAATTTACGTTACTTTGTCAATCAGTTTTACGAATGGAAGGCCATCATTTATTAGCATATACTGACCATAAAAAGCGATCTATTTGACCTCGTTGTCAAAAGCTAGGGCCTTGATTTCCTGAAGGGTTTTTTGACTTTGATTTTCATGCTTAGATACCTTTCATATTGACTTTAACTTGGCAGTCGTTTTCGTGAATGCAATAATTTGATATACCAAAAGATAATAACGAGAATTCGACATCATTCTCTTACACACAAACCTTGTTTAGTGAACTAGCCCTGAAATTTCGGACTTAAATCACATTCGGAATGACTTAGTGACAAACATATTCGCGAATTGAGTATGAGAGAAGATATCCATAGACACTGACTAGAAATGTTTCTTATTTACAGAATTTGATTTTTAAAAAAAGAAATTAATAAAATTAGCAACCTTCGACAAGGCTTGGCCTAACATGTCAGATGAGATGATATTTCTTAAGAATGAAATAGTTAATCATTTACATAGAAGGCGCAAACCATGCATGTCTTGGTATTGATTTACTGCATGGAAAAGAGTGTCAAGGCATTTATTTTGCAGATTATAACACACGTAAATGCAGAAACTTAATTAATTATCCCAATCGAATATCAAGACTGTCACATGCCTCAATTTGAAAAGTGAAAAGTGTCATTATGCCTCTTGGACAGTTCGATAAATCTTTCAACCCCATTCCATAGTTTCAAAGATCAAAGTGATAGACCAGATACTAAATTCATTGAAAATTAACTTTGAAGGAAATATAAATTTTCCATTTTATTCGGCAAAGGAAGCGAAAAGGGAGACTGAAGAGCGTAGATTTTCGCGCTATGACTAAATCCTTGAAATTTATTTGGATTTCCATATAGTTGAAAGCCTTTTTATTTGCAAAAATCAACGGGTGAACCGAATGTTTTGAAACTTGGTATACACAATACTTGTACCAAGACATTGCCAAAGTGAGCATTGTGACTTCGTCTGTCAATTCAATATAGACGGCACGGACTAGTCAAAATCGTTGGATTCTGAACGGGGAAAGTGAATAATATATATAGTATCAGTTCAATTACGCAATTCCTACAATTGTGAGTTAGAATTTAAAAATTACTTCCCTTAGCATGAAAACACTGCCAGATGGCGCTTTATTTCTACAATTACCACTACCTCCGCTGATATACCTTTCACCGTATTATTGCCACTGCCGCAGGTTTTGACTACAATGTAGTCATTTCTCACTTGTTGGACCAGGATAGATTCTTTATATTAGCATGTTGAAAGCGACGTTAAATCATACATACTCACTCACTCACTTCATAATAGCTTTTCTATTTGACTGTACATGAACTTTATATGACAATTGGCCCCTCAAAACCTATTTACATGTATTCAGAATGTTTATGCACAGCACAAAAAAAAAAAAAAAAAAAAATAGTGTACGGTATATATGTACATACATCTTGACTGAAATTTTAATCAATATAAGCTGTATTTTTGTCAGTACTAAATGTTTAATACAGTCTCAGTATTGGAATTAAATAGAACTTGACCATCAACCCCTGCCTGTATTTGTAACAAATAAAATAACTATATAACATATTACACCTACCTGGGGAGAGGTTGGGGGGGGGGGGGGAAGAGTTCTTTCTGAAATTGTTTTAAAGTGCATTATACTGTGATGTTTCTTTAACCCTTTCACCGATTATTCCCTGTATACCGGGATAACGAGAGTGCGTTTACACCCATACGACTATTCCCGGTAAACCGGGATAGCTTTAAACCTGTTGGCCATCACGACAGGTACAGCACTTTTACCTTTTTGCATTCGTTTCAACGAAAACCTATCAAACACTGTATACTTCTGGAAAGTCAAAATCTTGATCAATTTGATTCTCGAAATTGTTTGTTTGTTTGCAAAAGAAATAAAGCAAAATTAGATGTTGAATGAAAACAAGCAGAGCGAAAAATGCATTTTTCCCCACATACCGTACGTGTGACGGGCCTGTCGGCAGCAAGCCGCAGAAATGGAAAAAATCATCGAAAACCTCATCCTAACTTCTGTATTTTTGAAGTTACATGACTGGTAAAGCATGGTGAATATTTCCCAGGCGATTAAAACTGCCAACGACGACCGGCAAAGTCTTGATCCACAAAGTTTGTCAAACAATTTTCCATTGTGTCCAAGATGGTTTCCCCCGCCAGCCGACGAGCCAATCGGTATGCGTAATTTTGCCCACGTGAACCAACAGATAGGAGACAAGCGTACACAGTGGCTGGAAGGATGGAATTACATCATTTTAATCCAATCGTATCTTCCATTTTATTTTCGCCATCCGTCTCAGGTGATGTCATATATAGAAAGGGGAAAGGTCACGCTTATCCAATGAGAGATGAAACATTGAAAATGGCAGAGTGAAAATCAAGATAAACACTGCCAAATGCGGTCGAAAAAAGATGATTTCTCCGTTGAATTTTGACGTTTTCAAGTCAAGAAAGCCGGGGAAAGAGCATTCTCTTACAGTAAAACCTAATTTTGTATGCTATTTTATTTATTTTGCTATAAAACTGAAGCAAATCACACTGTAGTGTGCATTGTGGAGACCGGGTTCCTATGTTTTTCTACAAATCTCATACGCAAACACAATTTCTAGCATTCCAAAGACAACATATACAAATTTTAACAGTTCCCAGGGAATTGATCGTCAGCAGGTCACTTTTGTCATGGGGAATAATTGGTGAAAGGGTTAAGGAAGTAGGGTTACAGTAGCAGTAATTGCATTATGTAATGTGGGTCCTGGAATTTGGCTATATAAAATGTATTGATTTTTATACGCCCACCACCCGCGGACTTATTGTGTGATTTCGATTTCCGGCCGGCTGTCTGTCGTACTGTCTGTCCATGTCCGGTCTGTATCTGGGACTGTTTTATATCTAGAGTTCCAATATTTTGTGAGAGGATCCCCTATTTGGAGACCATGTGTTGCAGTAGCAAATGGAGATCGAGATCAGGTCACTGTGACCTCAAATCAGGAAATAATTAAAAATAACTTTATTCGTGTCAGTAGATAGATTATGGGGACACGATATGTCACGTACCAATATCAAGGTCAAGGTCAACGGTCAAGATCACTGACACCTCAAAATCAAGAAATTGTTAAATAATAATAATAATAATAATACTTTATTTACGGAGGGGATTCAATTAGTACAAAACCAATCTTCCTGGAGTCCCTCACACTCGCCCTTACACACAAGTCATTCACACACAAACAAAACAGGAAATGAAATAAAGTAAAATAGAGATGAGACAGAAATATGAACATACAAAAATACAGTAGAACTGAGTGGCATAGATCTTAAGTCACATCTGCATACATTACGTGCAGGCATGGAAATACGCTATAACGACATACATGTATAACTAATTACTACAGTCATGGAATTTCAAACATTGACATGTACATACTATAAATATTTTGACAGAATGAAACTTTCCATGCGTTTTTTGAATACATTTATGTTGGAAGATCTCTTTATATCCAGAGGTAACTGATTCCAGAGAGTCACGCCAGAGTATTTGAAGGCATGTTTGTATGTTTCAGTATTGGGTTTGGGTGGAACAAGATTTTGGGTGGCCGTGGAACATAATGATTTCTGGTAAACTGATGAAGTGGATGTGAATTGCTTAGCTAGATACTCTGGTGCTAGGCCATGTAAACATTTGTACATAAGTATGGATTTGTGATATTTTATTCTGTCATCAATTGTCATCCAGTTCAAATTTTTAAACATTTCCTGACTTGGTGTATTAAAATGGGCATCAAGGATAATTCTGGCTGCTCGCTTCTGAAGGCGAAGGATACAGTCAAGTGACTCTCTGGAGGCAGATCCCCATACTGAGCAGCAATAATCAATGACAGGCAGAACATAGGCATTATAGTACAGGATTCTTGCATGATGAGGCAAATATTTCTTAATATTTTGCAACAATCTCAGTTTCGATGATATCAGCTGGCACTGTCTCTGGACATGTTTATCCCAGCACAGTTTTTCATCAATAATTACACCTAGTAATTTTTGTTCAGAAACATTTTCAATTTTGTTTTGGTCAAATTGGATAGAAAGATCCTCTTTGAACCTGGCCAACTTTGGTCGAGATCCTATTTTCATACATTTAGTCTTATCAAAGTTTACTGCCATAGTATTGTCTTTGCACCATTGTAATACTGTGGCACTTTCGTTGTTTAATTTCCTTTCAACATCAACTAAATCCTTAGAAGATGTAGAAATAGTTGTGTCATCTGCAAATAGGTCTATGATGCACTGTTGGACATACCGTATCATACCGTAGATACATTAAGGGGAGATGTGTCATGTACCGAATTTAGGTCAAGGTCAAGGTTATTGGAATCCCAAAATCAGAAAATCATTAAAAGTCACATTTTTACCCCTCAGCCCATAGGGCTGTAGGGTCTTGTCGTTGGCATGTACATCTGGTCGGCCGGACGGACGGACGGACGGCCGGCCGTCTGTCAACAATTTTTTGTCCGGGCTAGATCTCAGTTACTATTTGACTGACAGTTCTGATACTCACAGTGAATATCCCTAGTATCCCAGAGATGTGCACTGTCATGTTTATTCCGTGTTACGTCATTTCTTTACAGAGTTATGGCCCTTTGAAATTTCGCGTCACTAACTTTTGTCCGGGCTAGATCTCAGTTACTATTTGACTGACAGCTCTGATACTCACAGTGAATATCCCTAGTATCCCAGACATGTGCACTGTCATGTTTATTTCGCGTTACGTCATTTCTTTACAGAGTTATGGCCCTTTGAAATTTTGCGTCACTAACTTTTGTCCGGGCTAGATCTCAGTTACTATTTGACCGACAGCTCTGATACTCACAGTGAATATCCCTAATATCCCAGAGATGTGCACTGTCATGTTTATTTCGCGTTACGTCATTTCTTTACAGAGTTATGGCCCTTTGAAATTTTGCGTCACTAACTTTTGTCCGGGCTAGATCTCAGTTACTATTTGACCGACAGCTCTGATACTCACAGTGAATATCCCTAGTATCCCAGACATGTGCACTGTCATGTTTATTTCGTGTTACGTCATTTCTGTACAGAGTTATGGCCCTTTGAAATTTTCCGTCACTAACTTTTGTCCGGGCTAGATCTCAGTTACAATTTGACTGACAGCTCTGATACTCACAGTGAATATCCCTAGTAACCCAGAGATGTTGAGTACTACACACACACACTCGACTCTTCCCTGGAATAGATATTGTCCGGGCTAGATCTCAGTTACTATTTGACTGACAGTTCTGATACTCACAGTGAATATCCCTAGTATCCCAGAGATGTGCACTGTCATGTTTATTCCGTGTTACGTCATTTCTTTACAGAGTTATGGCCCTTTGAAATTTCGCGTCACTAACTTTTGTCCGGGCTAGATCTCAGTTACTATTTGACTGACAGCTCTGATACTCACAGTGAATATCCCTAGTATCCCAGACATGTGCACTGTCATGTTTATTTCGCGTTACGTCATTTCTTTACAGAGTTATGGCCCTTTGAAATTTTGCGTCACTAACTTTTGTCCGGGCTAGATCTCAGTTACTATTTGACCGACAGCTCTGATACTCACAGTGAATATCCCTAGTATCCCAGACATGTGCACTGTCATGTTTATTTCGTGTTACGTCATTTCTGTACAGAGTTATGGCCCTTTGAAATTTTCCGTCACTAACTTTTGTCCGGGCTAGATCTCAGTTACAATTTGACTGACAGCTCTGATACTCACAGTGAATATCCCTAGTAACCCAGAGATGTTGAGTACTACACACACACACTCGACTCTTCCCTGGAATAGATCTTCATCTATGAAGAACTTATTTCGCGTTACGTCATTTCTTTACAGAGTTATGGCCCTTTGAAATTTTGCGTCACTAACTTTTGTCCGGGCTAGATCTCAGTTACTATTTGACCGACAGCTCTGATACTCACAGTGAATATCCCTAGTATCCCAGACATGTGCACTGTCATGTTTATTTCGTGTTACGTCATTTCTGTACAGAGTTATGGCCCTTTGAAATTTTCCGTCACTAACTTTTGTCCGGGCTAGATCTCAGTTACAATTTGACTGACAGCTCTGATACTCACAGTGAATATCCCTAGTAACCCAGAGATGTTGAGTACTACACACACACACTCGACTCTTCCCTGGAATAGATCTTCATCTATGAAGAACTATTCACCAGATCTTTACTAACTTTTCTTGAGGTATCGATCCACACAGTCTTGGATCGATATCCCTTCACAGGATTGATGACTGAAGCCGGTACTAGCAAATACTAATCGTTGAGTATTCTCTTGAATCAACATTAATACATATGTGGGTAAATAAATTTGACAGAATTCAGCAGATTTTTATGTCAACCTGTTATTCGCTGGACATATTGTGCTGAGGGGTCAAAGCACCTTTTAGGTGCAGCCTCATGTTTATATTCCTGTCGACGAGGTTGTATAATGCGATGGTGAGTTCTGTTCGTCAATCCATCCATTAACATTTGTTGTCCGTGCAATATCCCCCGTTCCAAGGTAGATTGGTACCAAACTTTGGGTATACCTTACTCGCGGGACAAAGAGGAACCCTACTCATTTTGAGATCGAAGGACAAGGTCACAGTACCCCGAAACTGTCTCTATCACCAGGTTAGTCTGTTTAGAGTTGTCCCCCCTACATGTATATGGCATTTGTCCTGTGGAGCTGTCTCCCCTGTTTGATACATTTATGGAACAGCATATACAGTGGCTGAAAGGATGGAATTACCTCATTTTAATCCAATCGTATCCGTTTTATTTTTGCCATCCGTTCGTGGCCATGTCAAAGTGGAAAGGTCACGCGTTCTAATGAGAGGTCAACATTGAAAATGGTCGAGTGAAACTCGAGACAATAACGCTGTCATGCGGTCGAAAAACGATGATTTTTCCATTGAATTTTGACGTTTTCAAGTCAAGAAAGCGGAGGTCTACTTTTGTCTTGCAATAAAATCTAATTTTGTATGCTATTTTATTAACTTTGCTATAAAACTGGAGCAAGTAACGATGGAGTGTGTATTGTAGAGACAGGGTTGCTATGTTTTCCTACAAATCTCATATGCGAACACAATTTCTAGAATTCCAAAGGCAACATATACGAATTTTAACAGTTCTCAGGGAATTGATCGTCATCACATCACTTTTGTCAGGAGAAATAATCGGTGGAAGGGTTAACTCAAGAACAAATGTTTACTTCATCACTTTCTTCACATTTTTCTTCCTTCATGAAAAAAATTTTCACCTGAAAAGAAATCTATTGGAAGGAAAAATAAATATTTTCTTGTGTTTGATGATTGGTCATTTCAATGTGGAATATGTGAGCTCTCGGCTCTTGTTCCAAGATCACCTACATGTAGTTACTAAGAGTTAAGCCCCTTTTAGTTTATCATTGAATATAAGATGTCATAAGTGTAACATTCTCATAAGCACAAAATTTTAGACCTTTATTTGGATTACTAGCTACCAATTGGGACCAAGGCCATTAAACAACCTTGAAATGTGGACCAGTGTAATTCCAGATATACCCGCATATAATTATAGCCGCTTGGGTTCTGTTTCTCTTAAAGTTAACATCATGGGGTATTCATTCAAATCTGGAGATGGTACCCAAGAAGGATCACTATATAAAAACATTTAGGTTTGATTATTGTACATGTACTGAGAACATGGCAGTGTGACTAACGTCACAGGACCTATGAAGTACAATGTAGGTAAGGCATTAGGACTCCGACGCGAACTGAACTCTTGGAAATCACCCCCCACCCCCAGTTGAAATCCTGCCTATATTAAGATGGGCACTGTCCAAGTCAGAATCAACAGTGATTTACATAAAAAATCACCAGAAATTTTCATCCAAAGTAGGTCAGCTCAGAACTTGCTGGTAACAGTCCCCTAATGCACCTTCAGGACAAAAATGAAGGTTCTAATGTCAACGGTTCTCCTTATTTTGCCAACGAAAGGATTGATATGGATTGAATCACTCATTACCGGACAATTTGCAAATGAGAGGAATATACTGTTTCGAATGAAATCATGATGATGTCAGAAGAATATTAACATGCGGCAAATATGCTATACCAGTTCTATGTTCTCCTCTATTCTGTTATGGATCTTACATAAAGGAGAGCAGGAGAATATGCTATACCAGTTCCATGTTCTCCTCTATTCTGTTATGGATCTTACATAAAGGAGAGCAGGAGAATATGCTATACCAGTTCTATGTTCTCCTCTATTCTGTTATGGATCTTACATGAAGGAGATCAGGAGAATATGCTATACCAGTTCCATGTTCTCCTCTATTCTGTTATGGATCTTACATAAAGGAGAGCAGGAGAATATGCTATACCAGTTCCATGTTCTCCTCTATTCTGTTATGGATCTTACATAAAGGAGATCAGGAGAATATGCTATACCAGTTCCATGTTCTCCTCTATTCTGTTATGGATCTTACATAAAGGAGATCAGGAGAATATGCTATACCAGTTCCATGTTCTCCTCTATTCTGTTATGGATCTTACATAAAGGAGAGCAGGAGAATATGCTATACCAGTTCCATGTTCTCCTCTATTCTGTTATGGATCTTACATAAAGGAGAGCAGGAGAATATGCTATACCAGTTCCATGTTCTCCTCTATTCTGTTATGGATCTTACATGAAGGAGAGCAGGAGAATATGCTATACCAGTTCCATGTACTCCTCCATTCTGTTATGGATCTTACATAAAGGAGATCAGGAGAATATGCTATACCAGTTCTATGTTCTCCTCTATTCTGTTATGGATCTTACATAAAGGAGATCAGGAGAATATGCTATACCAGTTCCATGTACTCCTCCATTCTGTTATGGATCTTACATAAAGGAGATCAGGAGAATATGCTATACCAGTTCCATGTTCTCCTCTATTCTGTTATGGATCTTACATAAAGGAGAGCAGGAGAATATGCTATAGGCCCATTTCACGTCACGTAAGTAACATTTTCATTCCTTTTTTGAAGTTTGCTCACTCACCCAGACAAGAGGAAAAATACTTCACAGCTACAACGTCATAAGTATGTAAGAGTAGTATCCTACCTTCTATATGAGAAATGTTGCAACTCTTTTCATTCACTTGATTAGTTCACAGAGCTTGATTTGTGCTCTGTCACGTAAGTAACGCAGAGAATTAGGCATTTTCTCGATTTTCTTCTTCTTATTAAAAAGCGTCTGATTTGATTGGGAAAATCTACCCAATTGATGATATATATTCTTGGTATGAGAGTGAACAAGCACACAATAAACATGTTTTTTGGCATATTTATTTTAAGTACGTTCTAATAATTAATTAAGCAACACTGATAGTGTCACGTAAGTAACAAAAAAGCGTCACGTAAGTAACATATGACATAATGAAATGTTATGGTGAGGATATTCCAGTAGTCCACATTGCTTCTCTGGATGTACCCGGAGGCATTTATAGTAGACAGTAGAATTTAGTATGTATTGTGCATTGTGGTAATGAATTTATCCAATGAAATGCAGAGTCTATACTCGATCATGATAATGTGTTGCCAGAGATAACAATGTAATGTTGAAAGCATGAATTAAAATCTTTATACTGCCGGTACTGTATCAGGATTATTATTTTCAGCATCTTTATTTCAATGTGCAATAAACAGACAGCTGGATCTGTTGCAGTACCGTACTACAATGTACATGCAAAAGTACATTGTATTTACTGAGTTACTGTGTGAAGATGATGAAGAAAGGGCTACAGATACATGTACAGACAGAAAGCAATGTGGATTGGAACATCATCACCATCACTTTTCAAGTATTGTAATACCATCCATTAAGAAAATGCAAAAAAAACATGGCTAGTGTGTGGTTCTTCAATCACATACATGTACTAAAGAATCTATATCATATTGTGGAGATTTCCACCATCAGATCTGGTGATCTGAAGGTGATTTTTAATCAGAAGAAGACCTTTAGTCATGTTAGTGTTACTAATGTGAAAGAGTACAAATCTAGCTCTGTCATCTAATCAAGTGAATGAAAGATGTAACATGTTCCATTTAGAAGGTACATGTAGGATACTACAATATATTTACGAGATCATAGCTGTGAAGTTTTTCTTCCCTTTTGTCTGGCTGAGTGAGCAAACTAAAGAAAATGAATAAAAATGTTACATGAAGAGAAATCCCACAGATAATGATCTGATATACATTTGCACATTAATTAATGAAGTTGAATCCAGTTCCCATACTTCACCTGTCTTGTTCACCTCATGTATACCATAAACAAGTACAGTTTGTGATGCTGGACTGAGGGACCGAATTCTCCAAGTAACATTAGTCTGTCAGAATTCAGCAATTTCAGGGTATTTTGAGCTGTCACTCGAGTATAATCTCTTCTCTTCAGTATTTCATGTTTCCAGATATTATTGTATCTTTTTATCATCCTTGAAGGACAGTCAGTTTGGAACGTGGTAGCTACAAAAGTGATCAGAATGCTTACAATGATTATGTTACTTACGTGACAAAACCTGTTACTTACGTGACATGTCACGTAAGTAACTGATTTTTAGTCATTTCTCCTCGATTCTTGAAAACTTATCTCAGTTATATGTCCTACAGATTTCATATTTGAAACAAACTAGCTTTAGTAATGTAGTTAAATTTTGACTGATTTGCTCTCCCTTTTCCATGGCTAAAAATTTCAACAAATCTGTCACGTAAGTAACAAATGAAATTTCTTACAATATTACTATGTTTTTGAGAAAATGGAATAAGAAGTGTACATTTTCCTACTATATATTGTCAAAACATTCCTTTCTCATGATGATGGACATAAAATTTCTCACATAATTCTAATTATTTGTCAGTTTTGATCTATTTACAATAATAATGTGAAAATGCTAATTTTGAGTTCAGAATTTTCATCTGTCGTTAAGCCTCATAAAAATAACCAGAAACTATTCTACCTGAAAAATGAGTATCAAGCATGTTTCTTGGGATATTGACTTAAGTTATCATGCATAGGTGATAACATCAAAACCAAATTATTTTTTTGGAAAAATTGGCTCTCTGTTGTGAAATGGGCCTATACCAGTTCCATGTTCTCCTCTATTCTGTTATGGATCTTACATAAAGGAGATCAGGAGAATATGCTATACCAGTTCCATGTTCTCCTCTATTCTGTTATGGATCTTACATAAAGGAGATCAGGAGAATATGCTATACCAGTTCCATGTTCTCCTCTATTCTGTTATGGATCTTACATAAAGGAGATCAGGAGAATATGCTATACCAGTTCCATGTTCTCCTCTATTCTGTTATGGATCTTACATAAAGGAGATCAGGAGAATAGTACATTTAGTACATGCATGAATACACTCATGTTGTAAACACCTCAAACAGTCTTTCTTTAGGTTTGTGGTACTGAGCAGCTTCTTGATGCTGCACTTATCTTGGAAATTCTCCCATAATGTTGAGGTGTCTACTTTTATATAATAGTGGTCTGTTTTTATATTGTTGTTTAGTGTGAGAGTGGTACAGATGGCTGAGCTAATAATGTGTATACATGGTCTGATAACCTAGACTACAGACATACATAGATACCACACATGTGAGCAGAGGGTTGTAGACTAGTACACTTACTCAAACTTTCACCTCAAAATGTATTTATAAACCAGAAGTCAATTCCAGCAGAAGGAAGCCAGATGACATAGCTGTCCCATTGTTGTGTTCTAGATTTATCTGCCAGATTTCTACAACTGTATGTCCAGAATAATCTGTTAAATCGTTCAAAAAATATTTTTCTGATAAGATAGCAGGATATAATATATAATTGGATATGATAGTTACATATTGATTTAACCATTTGAGGAGAAAGGTCTAGATACCACTTTCAAACATGCTTCAAAACATACAGAAATTTTAGTATACAAATGCACTTTGATGTGTAACTGGATTGAGATAGATTTTGTGTAACATTATCTGTTCTCTCTCTATCTCTCTCTCTCTCTATCTCATGTTCCTGTGAAGATACGTTGGGCCTATAAATTCCCACTTTCTTTATGTCCATTTGAATTGTCTCACTCTCAACATGTACATGTAGTAGGTTCAGCGAAGCAAACATCTGTTGAACTGCAGCAGCCCTTTCAGACCTGGTCTTGGAAGCTCTCAGCCATGTCCCATTACATTACACTGGTTTCTGATATTCGTTTCTTTTTTCAAACTTCCACACACTCAGCTTGGTCATCAATACATGTACAATGGTAAATGCTACTCTTTCTATGTCGATGTTCATGTGTCTATGAACAGGATTCAAATGTGCCAATAATCCATTTAAATGTCACAGTCTAGGAAATTACAGAACACTTTGTATTCAATTATATTTTGTATGATGTAACATTTATTGCATAACTGTAAGCAGACTTTGCAGAATGGTCACCTGCAGCGCTGCGGACCAAAATAACTCTAACATGATAGGAGTTCATAGATGAGTCAGCCACGTAACCTTGATAACTGTACCATCATCATTCAAACTCTGATTGTAGTTGTGAGAGATTGTAACACTGCATAATGCACATGTATCAGTAAATACAGGCTGGTTGAAGCTGTCACATAGACTGTCAGACCAATTAAGGATTGGCCTGTTTTTTTGACATAATTCTCAGGCTAATTTAATAAAGTCATAATTTGAATTATGTCACTGATTTATGCCTTCATCATTTTACTGCTAGTTTAAATCACAATAATTGCAGTTGTACCATGATGGCATTAAAGTACAGATTTTACTGTATTTATTTAGCCTGGTGTGGAGTACATATGGGTGCCTGTATATCGCTACTGTATAATTTCTGCGGCTTTAAGCCATGTGGTTAGTGGTCTCTGTAAACATGCAGGTATGGCCTCAAGCAGAGTATTAGTCCAAATGCACAGCTGATCCTGGTTTACAAAATAGACATACGGGATAAAAAAGTACAGGCATCTGTGGAATTGTGTACATATTTCCCCGAGAGGACTAGAACATAAAATGTCTGAACTAGTATACTGGTTATAGGTACATCTGTAAGCCATCTGATATATTGTCCACATTGGGGAAGCCTTTCTTCATTTACATGTGAGGGATATACCAGTATTATGGAACTAAAACATATCCTAGTTGTCAGTTACATAATCTACACAGAAGATAACTTGATCATCGAAATAACTACTTCCCTCAGCTAACTTGTGAATAGAACTGGTTAATTTTTTGTTGGATTCTTTCGAAAATCAGCACACATTGTCATCACCATGTGGAGACTTGATCTGGCATTTTCTCCTGAGTTATGCCACTTGATTGTCCAAAATAAACAACTTTGATCAGCTAACTCATAGAGCATTATCAGCGAGAAAAGAACAAACTCTATCTTTTTCCTTCTGATGCGAACGCGACTCATCGTAAAGTTTTTGCTTTATTCTTTCAAACATACATTATCATCACCAGGTGAAGATATGCCTCTGATATTTTCAAACTGCTCCGACTTTTTTCATCAAAAAAATTCCATTGGGTATAAATTATCCTCAGGTGTAATACAAATCAGCTCCATCAGGTTGTGTAAAAACCCATCACCATGACATTGAGGTGGTGTTTGAATCTTGAAATACTAGCTCTGGTGTAACTTTCTTGAAATCATAACCACAAGGATGGAGGGGGAGGGATTTGGTTTAATGTCACACTTGAGTCTATTTCACTGATATGGGGACCGTCAGTTTTGTTAGTGGAGGAAGCTGAAGTACCCGGATAGAACCACCACTCTTCAGGAAGTAGCTGACAAACTTTCACACATGGACCAGCTGGGCTCAAACCCGTGCTGGTTCATCGGTGTGAGGCTAGCGGTCACCAGCGAAGTGCCTTAGACCACAAGGATGTAGCCTGAATTGTCCTAGAACCATGGATCACCTCAATACATTTGTTTTGAATAGAATGATCCAATAGAATGATTGTATTTTCCGAGGCCTTGACCCTATTCAGCTTGTGACTGCAATAACTCAAAAAAACATTTGTTCGATTGACATCAAACTTGGAAAGTTGGTTGGTACGAATGAGAGGATGGCTGGGATTGTTTTTCACCAACCTGTGTAATCCAATATGGCCGCCATGACTGCCGAGTTCTTCAACCTACTCAACAATGCAACCTAATCTTCAATTTTGTGACTGCAGTTTAACTCAAAAACAATTTGTCCCATTGACATCAAACTTACACAGTGGATTGGTATGAGTGAGAGGATGGCTGGATGACCTGCGTAATCCAATATGGCTGCCATGGCCTTGATCCCAGATTCGGCCATTCTAAGCTTGTGACTCCAATAACTGAAGAATGATTTCACCATGATCTACACATCGCTATTTACCATATTTCACACTGTTTACATTTTAGAACTAAACTATCTCATATTTTGAAACCTCTCCATTTCTTCATTGAAACTGATGTAAACCATCAAATAATTTCTTATCATTTCTCAGATAACATAACAAATGTTTCAAGCACTCAATACGCAAACAAAATTTTCCATCGTTCAATGTACAATTTTAAATACAACATTTTATAAGCATTTCATGTTGCCATACTGCATGTCTATGGTATTGATGGTGGGGGACATGGACCACCAGGGTTTTCATCTATCTAGTTATATTCTAGAAGCCAACAAAAAATTAGTTGTCTTTGCCCTTATTCTAGGAAGTTTTTTTAGGAACATACAATTCCTTTGCTCGTACTTTTATCGCATGTATTTACTGACTGAAATTAGCCACAAACAATGGGTTGTGCACCAATCCATGCTTATTCATTCTGGCAATAGAAGTAAGTGTCAAAATCGTTAATAGATAGGAGAATACTTCACATGTTAATAGATAGGCGAATACTTCAAATCCAAAGTGTATGTATGTACATGTACATGCAGGCTGAAAATCGAGTGTAAATTTGAGTTTTTCTGTAAGATACATGTAGTTGTATATTTTGCTGTTGATGAGAGTTTTGATTTTTGAGAGATATATTTAGTCCATTATAATTCTCAATTGATATTAATGTCAGCTTCCTGGGATATATCGGGTGATTTCCGGTAAACAAAAGGTAATGAATACCCCTAGCGGGTATCTTGGGTTTAATTGAACCCTTATTATGGGAAATGCAGAGTAACTACACATGAATACATATATGATTTTGACTGGATTTGGTGAATTTATACATGTACTGGTTGTTTGTACACAGTCTTATATAATACCTGCACTTGTACCTGCATACATGTATGTACTGGTCAGAGTAATTTATGATCATGTCACCTGGTAGTTTGTTTATACAAAGTCAGATACAGTAACACGTATGCACTCTCCAATAGGAGTGGTCAAGTGCAGTTTAATTCAGTAAATTCCAAACATATTTTCTTATTGGTGAGTGCTTGTGTAAATAAATCATATTTCATTTGGGTTCTGATAGAACTGAACTGGGTTATTGGTGACTCATCTGATTGAACAGTGTGGATAAGTAATGGTGTATCACTTCGATGTAGGTTAAAGAAATAGGTTGTAAATACACCTTCCCCATGATTGAATGCTTCCATCAGATAGACAATAACAATCTACCATATTGGTCAAACATGTATCTAACCAACTTCATGAACTTGGGAAATGATCTTTTGTAAATTACATGTAAATAAATATGGAGGATCCCCAATGAGGAAAAAAGGCAGCAAACCCTAGGAATATTTTATACATCAAAAGTTTCCCCACATGTTGAATTGATGTAGTTCTACTATGAGGATAACATATATCAGTTGATACTATAAATGAAGATATTAAACATGTGCCAAGTTTATTTATACATGTACATATAATTCCATGCTGTTTACACAGCTGTTTTGGTTGACCAGCCTACCTTGACATACCTTTGATGTGCTGTTTAATGGCTGTATAAGTAAAAGAGTGTTTATCCTTTGATCACTTTGACGATCTATCGGTATATGATTACACTGTAGTCTAATGCATGCTGGGTAACAAGGACTTCTTTGGTGGAAAAATCTTGAAAGTTTGATCTGCAATGTACATGCGGGGATTTTTCTTGGCTGGCGAAGGCTAGCTAGGGCAGGGTCTTTGCATGGCCACAAGGAATAGGATGAAACGAGGTCTGGAAGAGAAAAGGTGTAAAACATGTGGGGTAACGGAGGAATATGAAACATGTCTTGTTATATTGTGGAAGGTACAGGGCAAGGAGGGCTGAGTTGAAGGATCAGTTGATAGCTTCACACAAGGAAATTAGATGGGGAAGGATAAGTGGGGATGATGAAGACCTGGCCCTATCAGACTTGTTGGGGATTGGAGGTAATACTGCGGTATCGTATCCAACTTTGTGCAGGATGTGTGGACCATTAGGGGGGATATTTAGGGGTTGGGGAGGCAGGACTGCTGTAGAATGTTGTTAATGTGATAAGACTTCACACTGGGTGCAATGTGAAGGATTACTTTGGGAATTGACTCTACAGTGGAAAGCTGGCGAGGAGGGGAAACAATAGGATACTTGAACATTTAGGACACAAGGACGAGGATTACTAGGGTGTTGGGGTATAAACAAATATTGAAGAAAGTGGATTGGAGAGAAATTCGATGGGTGATATATGTTGAGTGGATGGGGAGGATAAGTGGCTATCGGGAGATTTAATTATGAGTGTCCATGGTGATACTTGGTAAAAGTTGCCACTAGAATGGGTCCGATAAGAGAGAATGAGGGGGCTTGAAAGATGGAAATATTATGTGATATTTCTGTAGTTTTGGGAAAAGAAGAGTATAAGGTTGTGTTGAATGTGGAGAAGGTATGTTGTTTAATATAAATGTGGGGATTACACAGTGTCTATGTGACACTGTTAAGAGGGATCATGTGTAGGGCGGGTTGGGGGAAACGGGTTGTACGGTATGTTCGCACGACAAGTGCCCACCGCAGTTCGATGGAGTGCCCAAGTACATCCATGCATTCATCCACATGACCAAAATACTATGTCATGTATTTGCTCCAACACTGGCCAGAATACCATGCACTATCTCAAAGATTTATATCCAAATGGTGTAGCTCATAGTCCCATGCAGTTGGGCTCTAGTTGGCATTAGATTCGTTTCTTACATCATATTTATGAACATATCATCATACTCCTGAAAATATCATGTTGAGGCCACAAGGTAATGTGTTTGGTGTAGATCGAGAATGGAAGAACTGTGAAGAATATGTATGTTTGATGTTGATCGTCGTACAATATGTCTGTTGAATAGTGGAATGGAGATTTTAGGAAGTGATATAACATAGAAATGCTGATAATCAAAGATCTTGACTCAAACCAGATCTATGTACAAATACCTGAATATCAAAGTTTGTTCTGTATTCCTGGCAAACACATGTGTCTTAATTGACATTGACTACAATATCTAAATGTGTACTTTTTAAATGTTACAATAGGAGGAGATCCAAAAAGTATACAAATAATTCTGCACATACATAAAATCTGATAGGGTGCTAACAAATCTGGTCTCTCATATTGGCATTGTATTATTATTATGACATCCATTCTGTATCATCATCGTATTGTATTGTATAGTAGGTGATCTGAATCAAACTCATGTTTAGAACATACTTTATGCCCAATCCAAGCATACCCTAATTTTGAGAAATTCCCAAATTCCTCTGGCAACTAACTAAGTATTAGAATCTTAGAAAGGAGGCCAGATTACCAGACTGCATGGTACAACAATGGGGCCATCCTTAAAAATAAGTTTGTTGCGCGTAACCCGACCGACTGTCCAAAAATCCGCCGACTGGAAACTTTTTTCGCCGATTTTCCGACCGGTCATCTTTTTATTTTATTTTGCAATGTCAGAATTATCTCCCCTATCTCCTCTCTCGTGTAAACGTATGTAAAACGTTCGCCTAGCAAAAGCAAGCAGGATTTCACTCTCCAGTAGTCGGCGATGTGAGCTTATGTCACACGTTTTGAAGGCATATCCTCCATGGCCCAGTCCGTAGGGGAATGCAGTTTTCGTCGACCACGTGTATATGGCGGGAAGTTCCCCCTTCTGTTTTGTGTTTGGGTTTGATGGAGAGTCGAGAGGACAATAAACACATCGAGAGGCAACAGCAACATAGGATGGGAAAAATATTTCAAAACGGTTGGTTATTAAAACCTGCCATAAAGAGCTCTGTCGCGAATCGACTTGGAACGTAGACATGTTTAGGACTGTCACCATGCACCACGTGGGTCCGTACACCGACAGATTCTGAGACTGACGATGTTACAACAACAATGATGTTTGGATTTCTACTTTTATCCAAGAAGACTTCAGTGTGCCTAAATGCAGAAAATCTATACTGCTTTGTTGTTTAACGGAAACTTTATAACCCTCTATGTCGATGAAGCCATGGATATAGTGTCGGTGGCTTCAGCGGTCTTGACAAATTAGATGGTGCCGTCAGCTTAATTTTGACGTTCCGATGTCGGCATCAAATACGCTTGTCAGAATTCCACCTCGGACTAAATTCCACGAAAAGACACAGGTTATAAACTTAGTATTTGCCTCATTGTTGTCAGTAAATTAAATTACGATGTATTTCTAATCTGAATAAAGGAAGTACCTATTAAAGTATTCAATAAAAGCACACCATAAATTTGCGACAAGGAAGGGCAGTAATGATGTTAATGATTAATTTGAGGTAATTTTCTCAACTCCAAATGGTATAATGAACAACCTTCTGTATAACACTGAGAGGATTTTTTTCTTTCCTGTCACAATTTTGGCAAAAGTTTGTCTGGTAGTGGTATATGTAAATTATTAATTTTTTTTGACCAGCTAGTCACTAGTCATTGTCAAGAATGTGTTCAAGGATCAAAAAAAAAAAAAATTACCTACCTACCGACCCAACTTCCTGAGGTAGGGTCGGGTTACAGCCAACAAACATATTTTTAAGGATGGCCTGGGTGTTATAGGTTCTTGTTTCAAACCTGAAGAACCTTCCAAGATGTACTAAGTGAATCTGGTTTGAGTTTACACCACATGTGTACAAGCATTAACTTCTACCAGATGTTTTATATGGAGATGTCAGTAAGCATGTGTTAATGTGTTGACATGGACTATGCTGACAGGGGATCTATGCTAATTACTTCAGTCCCTCTGTATGTATATCACAACAGATCAGTGCAACAACAACATAATTCTCACACATATTGTGGTATGGCTGCAGAATTGTCATTATACAGGCATGATGGTGATGGACTTCTCTGCCATATTCATTTACTGGGGATAAGTTATTGACCATGCCTGGTTTACACAAGAACCAGTTCTCCTCTCAACTCACACTATAGGCCTACTACAATGTTGAAATAGAATATTTATGGTGTGATGTAGTTGATGTAACAGATTTGTTGTCACCTCAACAAGAGTCTCAATATATGACAGTAACTGTAATAATTTTACAATCAACTCATCCTACAGGTTTGACCAGAGGCCAATGAAACCAGGGACAATTAAAACTTAAAATCTCTGCCTGAAACTTCATACATGTATGTAGGCTTGCTATATGCATACTTTGTATGTAGGCTTGCTATATGCTTTGAAGATTCATATCTGCAGAACACCTTTTTATCCAGAATGATTATTATGTTTTTACCTATTAAATCAGAGCAGATATGCAGGTGGGAAAGGACTGTCCATTTGATTTTAGTATGGTTTGCCTTAATTGATAGATTCTATAATAGTGAATCAACAGATCTATAGTCACCCCTCACTACAGACAATCATCAGTACTAACATTGTCAGTTTACTGAATACAGACAATCATCAGTACTAACATTGTCAGTTTACTGAATACAGACAATTATCAGTACTAACATTGTCAGTTTACTGAATACAGACAATTATCAGTACTAACATTGTCAATTTACTGAATACAGACAATCATCAGTACTAACATTGTCAGTTTACTGAATACAGACAATTATCAGTACTAACATTGTCAATTTACTGAATACAGACAATTATCAGTACTAACATTGTCAGTTTACTGAATACAGACAATCATCAGTACTAACATTGTTAGTTTACTGAATACAGACAATCATCAGTACTAACATTGTCAGTTTACTGAATACAGACAATCATCAGTACTAACATTGTCAGTTTACTGAATACAGACAATTATCAGTACTAACATTGTTAGTTTACTGAATACAGACAATCATCAGTACTAACATTGTCAGTTTACTGAATACAGACAATCATCAGTACTAACATTGTCAGTTTACTGAATACAGACAATTATCAGTACTAACATCGTCAGTTTACTGAATACAGACAATCATCAGTACTAACATTGTCAGTTACTGAATACAGACAATTATCAGTACTAACATTGTCAGTTTACTGAATACAGACAATTATCAGTACTAACATTGTCAATTTACTGAATACAGACAATTATCAGTACTAACATTGTCAGTTTACTGAATGCAGACAATTATCAGTACTAACATTGTCAGTTTACTGAATACAGACAATCATCAGTACTAACATTGTCAGTTTACTGAATACAGACAATTATCAGTACTAACATTGTCAGTTTACTGAATACAGACAATCATCAGTACTAACATTGTCAGTTTACTGAATACAGACAATTATCAGTACTAACATTGTCAGTTTACTGAATACAGACAATTATCAGTACTAACATTGTCAGTTTACTGAATACAGACAATCATCAGTACTAACATTGTCAGTTTACTGAATACAGACAATCATCAGTACTAACATTGTCAGTTTACTGAATACAGACAATCATCAGTACTAACATTGTCAGTTTACTGAATACAGACAATTATCAGTACTAACATTGTTAGTTTACTGAATACAGACAATCATCAGTACTAACATTGTCAGTTTACTGAATACAGACAATCATCAGTACTAACATTGTCAGTTTACTGAATACAGACAATTATCAGTACTAACATTGTCAGTTTACTGAATACAGACAATCATCAGTACTAACATTGTCAGTTTACTGAATACAGACAATCATCAGTACTAACATTGTCAGTTTACTGAATACAGACAATCATCAGTACTAACATTGTCAGTTTACTGAATACAGACAATTATCAGTACTAACATTGTCAGTTTACTGAATACAGACAATCATCAGTACTAACATTGTCAGTTTACTGAATACAGACAATCATCAGCAGTCCTCGCCATGAAAGGCGAGCGATCGCTCCCCTTCTCCTCCACACACGCCCAGAGGTCGCAAGACGAGCGATTCGTCGCTCCGCCAAATCCGAGAGAAAAATATTTATTTCTTCAGTCTATATCGGCAGTATTTTCGTCACCTTTCATTCACTGGTTTTCGTGGTTGCGGTTTCGATTTGCAAAGGAAGCGGAAGTAAGACAACTGTCATGCGCAGTAGAATAACGCGACGTCACGGGCTCGTAACCTGGTAACAGTCGTCAGTTGGCAAGACTGGTGATCTCCAATTTATTTCTTGATCTATCCCACGGTTCACCGTGCGACATACACAACCGAAGGCCCAGCGATGCACTGTGGGATAGATGAGGATTAATTTGAAGATCGCCAGTTTTGCTGTCAGTTGGCGGTTTTCTTTGACTTGCGTCTGTTGTATACCTTCTTGCGTTTCATTGAAGTTTTCCACATCATTGTTGGCATTTACCATGGCAGAACAGTCATACCGGCAGTACAAAACAACTAAAAGGGAACCGGGTAGAACTGAAAACTTTCAAAAGCTGGGGCACGGCGGTTCAGTTACATATCGGTTACAGAACAGTGGAGGCAGACAGTCGGCAGAATGTCGACTATGTAGGCCCCTATGGTGCAAGTTGTGTGCAAGTTTTGAAGACGAACTAATTAATTATTAATTGTGACTTGGAACAAATATAAATCAAACACTCTTGTGGAGTATTTTATGTATTGTCTTATTTATTGCAAGATTCAAAGGAATACCAAAATGTCTGCTAAAATAACACTGCTCGCCTTAGGTGAGCAATCACTCGCCCCAAACATCCCATGAGAGCGATTTCTAGATGAGCGATCACTCGCCCATCCAGATTAAGGAGAGCGATCTTGCCCTCTCCCATCATTTTGCTCGCATGCAGGGACTGACTAGTACTAACAAAGTTAATAGGAACTTCACGGAAATTGAAAAACTGTGGTCATAACTTCAACATCACTGTCAATGGTTCTACTGTAGATAATGTCGTGCACCAGAAATTACTTGGCCTCCACATTGATAAAAATCTTTCATGGAAAGAACATGTTGACAGTTTATGTAGAACTATATCAAGGCTCCTCTCTGTACTGAGGAGGCACAAGCAATTAATGCCCCAAAACACACGATTACTTTATTACAATGGCTACATAATGCCCCACATTAACTACTGTCTGTCTATTTGGGGAAACTGTTCCAACCAGTTAACGAATAGATTATACAAGCTTCAAAAAACTGCTGCGCGACTCATACTAGACAAATCAAAAGACACTCCAACAGCTGAACTTTTCAGAATTCTACAATGGCAGACAGTAGACGAATTAGTTGTGTACACCAAAGCTGTAACTGTCTACAAATCTTTAAATGGCCTGTACCCAAATTACATGAGACAGCTTTTCTCTGCAACTGTTCCACAGGAAAGAACCCTAAGATCATCAAGTAAAGATAAGCTGATAATCCCGTTCCCACATTCAGAGCTTTTCAAAAAGAGTCTTTCATATTCTGGACCATCTCTTTGGAATTCCTTACCAGCTGATATACAAAGTGCCTCCTCAGTACAGAGTTTCAAATCTAAATACTTATCAATGATCTGATGCGACATTATTTTGTATATAATTGTTATTCCTGTATGTGTATATAGTAATGATTTGTTGTTTGTTTGTTTAAATATTTTACATCAGGATATGATATAATCACTTTGTGAAAAATCACTTTGTGTGTGTATGAAAGGATGTGTGTCTGTGGAGGGTCTCAGGGAAGATCAGCACTTAGCTGACTGAGTGTACACTTTTGTCCACCCTCTGAAAATAAAGCTTATTATTATTATTATTAAGTGCGTTTTGCCGGAGCCCGTCGGTCCTGCGATGAGACACGTGAAGGGATGCTGCCACCGAGGGTCCATGGTTCGAGGTGTATCCGTTGTCGTGGTAACCCGCTCTTGTAAATTTCGTACGAGTGAACTGGAGTGGTGGTGGGTGCAACGTCGGTCGTCGTTGTCTGTTCACTGCGAGTGATGATGGTGGTGGTGGGTACAACGTCGGCCGTCGTTGTCTGTTCACTGTGAGGGATGAAATCCGGTGGGTTTTCAGACGTAGTGGGTGTACTTGGTGTAGATGTTGAGCTTGGTGTGGAGCTCGACGTGGCTTGTACACGGGGTGTGGTGGTGACTGGGCTCGATACGGGGTTGACTGGTGCTATCTGTAGACTGGTTTCACTGATGGCTGGTGTTCTCAGTTGGTTAAGTAGCGTGCTGACATAGGCTACGTCGTTAAACACACCTCCGTACAACACACTCAGCAGGGTTAGCACTATCGCCACAAAGCCCACTTGCGCTTTGCGCGTTTTGGGAGACGCTGTGTTCAGAGGCAGCTGCTGTTTGTCCATAGCACTGTGGTCGAACGTGGAATGAAGGATGACGGCAGTGGTGTCTGGCTTTATAGTCGTTTCACCTGGTTGGCAGCGACCCAGGAATTGAAGGAACTGGGCCAGCCTTGTCATTTGACGAAATGAAACAGTTTGCCACGTCGACGTTCCGTTTTCAAAATCTGCTCCACCGTGTAGTAGTCTTGCTTTGTTTTTACGACAGGCTGTAATTCCATCTCGTAAAACGTCCCTAGCAACGGTTCTCCTTGAAGATCTTCCAGTTCATAGACTCGCTGTTGTCGGGGTAGGCGCCGTTTAATCAGGAAGTGCTCATCGCTCCAGTTGGGCAAGTAACTTTCCTCGAACTTGCCCTTGACTTTACTGATCCGTACAGGGTCCCGGACCTTGTACACCGCCTTCGGCGTTCGCTGCGATGGCCTGGGGTACAAGACACGCCGGACTTGGGCTTCATTGCGTTGGGTCACGGTAATGGGGGCTCTCTCTATACTTCGATGATAGGCTCGATTGTAACCACTCACACGTTTCGGGAGAACATCGATGTACCGCCTTGTATTCTTATAGGTGAAATATTTATACATACGGCCTTTGAATGTCCTGTTGAACCTTTCCACCACGAAAGCCTTGGTCTCGTTGTACGTATGGAAGAAAAACACCTTCTGGGCTTTCAGAAACTGTTGGAACGGTCTGTTGAGGAATTCCGTGCCTTCGTCGGTTTGCAAATACAAAGGTTTACGCCCGGTCTTGAAGATGTCTTTGAACGCCGCTATGAGATTCACCCCCGTTTTTGTCCGGATGGGTACCACCCACGCATACTTCGATAGGATATCGATGCACGTCAAGATATACCGATTCCCATCGTTGTGTTTGGCAAAGGCGCTCATATCGACCAAATCCGCTTGCCACTGGGCATCTATTCCTCCCACGATGACCCGGTTCCGTCAAAAAATGGCGACGGACAGATCGATGTAAGGTATAGGTGTCTTGTTTTCTTAACCAATCTCGGACTTGGGCACGTTGTATCTCCTGGGGTTTGGCCGCTCGATAGAGAGCCGACAATGCACTATAGGCCGCCGGACTGTCGGGACTGTAGTATAAGTTATCCCACACCTTCTCCCAGCGCTTCATGGTGACAAATGATGATGGACCCTGGCTCTATCGTTTATTTATAACGGGTATATCTTGGGCCGGAGTTTCTTCTTTGGCTTCTGCCAGCACAGTGTCCATGTTAAATGATCAGTCCAACTCGTCTGATGACCGCTTGATAAGCACTTGATCCACATCTGCCACGGCATCTTCCAACGCAGACCATAGATCAGGGTGAAGGGTACAATGCACTGTACCCCCATCTAGCCGAGCCAATTGAGCAAAGAAGGGGCCGCGTCGGATGTACACATCGTGACACAAGTGAATGAGGTCGCCGTCCAGTTCACCAGACAACACCCGTTTGAATTTGGTCCAGCCCTCTCGGGACAGACGAATGTGAACCGGGCACGGTTGTGTAGGGTCCGCATCACAGATGTCTCCCACCTCCTCCATGATATCGACCTTATCCGCATACACGTGCAGGAAAACCTCGGGGGTTAAGCTGAGATACGCCAGTATTATATGCTCCGTCATGGCCAGTACGTGAATGGTACCAGATTTGACTGTCTCTCCTATTTATAGGGAGAACCCCGTGAGATCAAAGGATCAGGTGGTCATGTCACTGGGCTGACTGAGTCTAGCCGGGTAATCAATGGCATCGTCGTCTGGTTCATGGCTAGACAGTTGTTCATTGGGTTCTGCCGCCGATTCTCTCAGGGCACGAGCCCACTCCAACTCGTCTGATGACCGCTCGTCCGGTGTAAACAGCTGGTCGACGATATGCACCACTTTCTCGAAGGCTGTCCACAGATCGGGGTCTAGGGTGAAGCTTCGCGTAGGGTCTTGGTAGCGGCCCAGGCGTGGGAAGAAGGGTCCACGGTATACGTAGATGGCATTGTCTATGTGGATAAGGTGTCCGTCGAGCTCGCCGCTCAACACCCGTTTAAATTTGGTCCAGCCGTCATGGTGTAGCGTAACCGTATTCGATACGGTCTCAGCGGGCGACCAGCAAACATCTCCACGGTCTTCCACGAGGGTGACTTTATCTTCATAGACGTGTAACCCCACCCGGGGTGTAAGGGGAAGGATGGCTCGTAGAACTGGTGACATGCTTGATCCAATGACGATCGTTGAATGACGCACACTGTGTCTGACCCTCGTATTTATAGTCAGGTGCCACTGTCAATGCCACAGCGCCAGGGTCAATAGGACACAGGCCATGACTAGGCCAACCAGCCGTCGCTGATTCCGGCGTGAGCGCTCGTGGTCCATAGCCTGAGCATCAAGGATGGCTGTCATAGTCCAGTAGTGGTGAGTGATGGCACACCTCTCCATCGAGTGCACTGTGTCGAGGACCGCTTCTGTGAACTCGTTCAGGATCTGGCGTCGCCCCTCGCTGTCGTCGCCATCTGCAAACATGGACCGGACCACTGCTCGGTAACCCGTGAGTGAATTAACCACGGTGGCATGCTGTAAAATGCGAGTCGCATAGGGCTGGATCTCCGCCATGGCTCTGCAACCGTAGAAATGAAGGTGTGGGATCCAGAGGGACGTGTTTTGTAGACCATGTCACACATGCGCGCCTAGATGTAGCTCTACGGGTGTAGTCCGTGATACGTAGTATTCTGATGGGTTAGTCCAAAAAAGAGAGCAACAACAACACAGATTACAGATCAATCCTTTTATTATGCGTGAATAACCTGTGAACATCATAGGAATGCATGTACTGACCTGTCTGTGGGGCCTGTCTATTGACGAGGGCCCTTCAGGAGGTAAAAGCATTTTGGGAAAGGTATTGCGCCATTATTTCTAAGAACTCTGGCGTTGAATGTATGTGGATATTGAAAAACTCCAAATGTCTTACGGAAGAACTTGATGCTAAAGGTCACATACCGTACAGACATGTATCCACATGGGATTTCTCGACTCTCTATACTACAATCCCTCATCAGACCTTATTGACCGTATAAGTTCATTAATAGTATCTGTGTTCAAGAAAACTGATCGTAGATATATTAATGTCGGAAGCCATAAAGCATTCTTTAGCTCGACTACATACAAGAGATATCATTCATGGGATGTTTCTTTGTTTATAGAGTTGCTTGAATTTCTCATTAAAAATATCTATGTGAAATTTGGCAACACAACATATCAGCAGCATATAGGTATTCCAATGGGTACTAATTGTGCACCCCTGTTGGCTGACCTGTATCTGTTCTCTTATGAATATGACTATGCAGGCGCTTTCAAAAACCGATCCATTCAAAGCCCGTTCCTTCTCATTCACCAAACGCTATATAGACGATCTTCTCGCTGTGGATAATCGCTATATAAAATGACGCAGTGAAGGATATATATCCACCTTCACTGGATTTGAAGGAAACTACAGATAGCCCTACAGGCACATCTTATTTAGATCTCTATCTCTATAAAAATGAAGCGGGCATTCTCTCTCGTCGACTTTATGACAAAGAGATGATTACAATTTCGACATCGTAAACTATCCCTTTCTGGATAGTAATATTCCAGTGGGACCTGCATATGGCGTAAACATATCTCGCTTAGTAGCATTTGCTAGATCCTGTGTTAAATGTGATGATTTTAATCAACGTCACAAAACATTGTTGCAGAAACTTATAAAACAGGGCTATTCCACCAAGCGCCTCCACTCAAAGTTTTTCAAATTTGGCGATACATATCGCATGCTGATAGCAAAATACGAACGTAGCGTGCAAGATCTATGGCGCTGCGTTTCGTAACTTGTGTCTAATTCCGCTTAACCCGGGGCTAGGGATCGTATGAACCCGTGTACTTCAAGATCCTCATGGTACTCATATGAACAGTCACAATCAAAGCGTGACTGAGATACATCTTTTTTTTAGATGACGACTCTATGACGAATATTATGGATTAAGAATACTGATCAGCGATACGGATTTGATATTTTTGGAACATCATGATGTCTTGCCGGCATCATTGAAAACTGTTGACCGCTTCTCTCTTGCAGGAAACAAGCCTATGTTTATGTATACTATTATTGTCTTTTTGAATTTGGTGCTAATACTGTTATATGGAATATGGAATAGGTCTTTGGATTATGGACGC